>PVJH01018925.1:0-40000 GCA_004026705.1 Nesogale talazaci
AGGTCCATCAACAGCATGCCACTCCAGCTTCAGGGGTCTGTCTTCATCAAGGCAAAGCCGAGTGGTCTCTCCGCTGGCTCCTCCAGCTTCTCCGACGCTGCCAGTTTGCCTGTGATTAATTGTCTCTCAAACTAACTCCCCACAACTGGGGAAGATAGCTTCTCATCTTCACGAGGGAAATATCGTGAGATTTCCCAGGAGTCTCAGGTGAAAGCCATGCCCACACAGAGGCCTCATCAGCTACTCAAAGGCTTTCTCCAGATTAACAGGCTAGCCTCCACCCCTATATTTCAATCATAAAATTAACATAAGCACATGACTGCCACAGATAGGAATAGAAAGCCCTGACTTTTTTTCCCTCGGAGTGCCTAGTAGTTTCCAACTGCTAACCTTGCTGTTAGGAGTCTAATGAGACACCAGCAGGACTCCTTGGGACAAACTATAGATAGTGTTAAAGTTCAAAGGCACTGCAGGGAGCCTCTTTCGATCCAAGAAGACCTGGGTAGTACTTTAGTAGCTGAAGAGTATTACTTATGCTCCAGAGTTTCACTCACTTGATGAGGTTGTCCTGTTTGGAAGGTCCCGTGTGGAAGGCAGCCTGAGTCTTTGGGAACTGCACCCATCTGATTGAAGTCCCCGATGGACTTCTTGTTTTGCTACCCATCCATTCATCCCTCACTTCATTTTGCAAAAGGATTTGAGGCAGCTCTTCCCTTGGCAAGGGCTGGGCTATTCCATAACCTCATTGAACCTTGTGTTCCATAACTGAAAGATAAGGATATAGCAATATAATACTATTGCTAGAATTCACATATGGATTTGTTTGTGTTTAATACGCTTTCACACAATTCTGGGCACTCAAGAAACACTTGTAAATGCTGGTTTTATCTTTTCCTTCCCATTAAAATAGGGGCTTAGCAGCTCTTTTAAAAGGAAAGTTACAAAGAATCTCCAAGAAACTTGCTGCAGGGATTCAATAGGGGAGAGGAGGGAGGGCTAACTCTAGTCTAGGTTTCTTTCTTCTCTTCTTCTTTTTAAAAAATCATCTACTGTGGACTCGTATAGCTCTTATTGCAATGTACCCATCCATCCATTGTATCAGGCACATTTGTACATTTATTGCCATCATCATTTTCAAAATATTTTCTTTCTCCTTGAGCCCTTGTATCAGCTCATATTTTCCTTCCATCCCTCATGAATCCTTGACAGTAAATAGCTTTTTTACTGTCTTAAGCAATGACCGATGTCTCCTGTCACCTACTTTCTTGTCGTTTGTCCCGTTGGGAGGGGGTTATATGGAGATCATTGTAATCGGTTCCCCCCTCCTCCCCCTGCCTCCCCCTTCCCTTTCTGGTATGGCTACTCTCACTATTGGTCCTGAGGGATTCCCCATGTTTCCAGCTCTGTGTATATGCTTTGGTCTAGCTGGATTTGTAAGGTCAAATGGGGGTTATGATAGTGAGAATGGAGGGTGGGAAGAAGCATTAAAGAACTAGAGGTTCTAGTTGTATGTTTCATCGGTGCGGTACTGCATCCTGACTGACTCATCTCTTCCTTGCGACCCTTCTGTAAGGGGATGTCCAATTGTCTGCAGATGGACTTTGGGTCTCCACTCTGCACTCGCCCTTCATTCCCATGGTGTTTTTTGTTCTGAGTCTTTGAGGCCTGATACCTGATCCCATCAACACCTTGTGATCCTACAGGCTAGTGTGTTTCTTCGGTGTGGGCTCTATTGTTTCTCAGCTAGGTGGCCACTTGTTTATCTTGAAGCCTTTAAGACCCCAGACACTAAATCTTTTGATAGCCCGGCACCACATTTGCTTATGCACATTTGCTTATGCACGCATTTTTTCAAGCAATTGTATTGGGAAGGTCAGCATCACATAATGTCAGATTATTAGAACAACGTGTTCTGGCCTTGAGTAGAGGCTCAATGTCCACCTGCTACCTTAATACTTAACATATATTCATGGATCTATTTCCCTATTGTTATATATAAATATATTGACATATGTACATGCCTGTATTTAGACCTCTATAAATTTCCTTTGCCTCCTAGTTCCTTCCTCTACTTCCTTTTGCTTTCTTCTTGTCCCACTATCATATTTGGTCTTTATTCAGGTTTCAGTAATTCCTCTCCGTTACACTGCCCTTGATGAAGCCCTGCCAGGCATTCTATGGGCTCCTTGCCATCGATTTCAGATCACTTGTTGTGCCCTTGTCCCTGGGCTTGTTAATACCCACTTCCTTTCTCCTGCCTCCCCCTCTTCCGTGTCCCCCCAGAACCATCAGTCCCATTGTTTTCTCTTCCGGATTGTTTATCCCACCTATCTTATCTGATAGACATGCAGACACAATAATAAGTACAAAAACAAGACAGAGCAAAACAAAAGATAACTCAACACCATCACAACAAAATCAATGACTGAAAAAAGGAAAAAGTCTAAATAGTTCCAGGTCTGTTTGTTGACTTTTAGGCGTGTGTTTTCCAGTCAAATCTGATCTGGTGCCACACCTGGCCCCAAATTCTATCTTTGCTGTTCCCCAGGGACTTCATTGCCTTGGCCCCCTTGCTGCTGTGTTGCTGTGTTTTGCCCTGGTGTGGTGGGGTCAGATGGGACACAATTCCCGCACTGTGCCTCGTAATGCTATGGGTCTATGTCAGGAAATCTTGTGTCATGGTGAGCCTGGCCCTGTGGGCCTCTCTGTGCATTGGCTACTCTAAGCAGGAGTATGGTCCTCAGGGCTGGGTGGGCCAGGATGTGCTCCACTCTCTCTCTCTCGTTTGCTCCTGTGTGCTCTGATCAGATGCACCCTTCTCCCTGAGCCTTATCTTCAGTGCTGTCCTCTGAAGTGCATTCTTTGGGAGGCTGGAGGTGTCCACGTAGTTTGGATGGTTTCCCTTCTTCATGCAAGTATGTTGCATTCATGTCTTGGTGCACCAGGTCAAAGTCTGGTCCCTTTCTCCCTCTCCTGTGGAGATATAAACAGCCCCCTCCTTTTGGGTGGGTTAGTGCCCAGTTCTCCCACTACCCCTGTCTTCTCATTATTTCCCTTTCCCTCTTCCTAACCCCCCCCCCCCCGCCGCCACCCTTTTTTAGTTGGATGCCATATATACCCCTGGATTGGGTCTGGCCCCAGTCATAGTTCCTGGACCTCACCCCAGAAATGTACACAGTATGCCCCTTTTCTGCAGTAGCTTTCCAAGGCCATTTCCAGCATAGTTCTTTACTCTTCGGTCATTCGGGTTCTGGAGTGAGATGTGAGTCTGAGGTGGTGGTAGAAACAAAGACCACTGTGGTGTGTGGGAATTTTGTCATCATCTCAAGTGGATCTGGTATTCAGCGTTAGTTTTGTTAATGCAGACTGTGTTTTTGCAGATGTTGCCAGAACTGTGCTGTCTCGGGACGGCCCTTTACTGCAGGGTGCTGAACTTTAGCTTTCCCTTCAGGTGAGGGTGGGCTTAGAGATCAAGTGGTTTCTGCCCAGCTTTATTGTAAACAAGGAGATGGTTTGACCTCACCAGTGACCTGAGGGAGAATGATGTGGCTGGCTGCTTTCATGAAGCTATAGACCAGGCGTCCTCAAACTTTTTAAACAGGGGGCCAGCTCACTGTCCCTCAGACCGTTGGAGGGCCAGACTAGAGTTCAAAACAAACAAACTATGAACAAATTCACTGCGGGGCCCGGGATGAGTCAGCTGCTACGCAGGACAGCCAATGGCAGCAAAAACACCCGTCGGCTGGATAAATGTCCTCGGCGGGCTGCATGTGGCCCCCGGGCTGTAGTTTGAGGACACCTTTGGAGACCCTGGGGCACTTCTACTCTGTCCTATATGGTTACTGGCATTGGAACTGACTTACTGGCAGTGGGTTTGATTTAGTGGTTTCCTTCCAACTAAGTGCCTCGACATGTAACCTTTCTCCTAAAAGCTTTTCCTCTTGGTATCTATATAGCTGCTCACTCCCCTCAAGTATTTGCTCAAGTGTAAGATATCCAGCTTTAGAGATTATGAAAGTGGTTTTTAAATTATAGGTCACCAACAAAAATGAGCCCCAGCCCCTACCAATTGAATCACACAATTATGAGGGATAGTGTGCTGTAAGAAGCTGTCTTTTTAAACAACATTCCATCATTTTTAATCATGACATTAATTGCAACGCTGAAAGCATCATGTAAACAGTAAATTTTTAATCATGATGTTACTGCAGGCACTGGAGGTTCACTCTTGGTCAAATTCACAGGAAAGTATTCAGAAGAAAGATAGGAAAAAAGTTTGAACAGAACCAGTCAATTTATTGAAGATGACATGCGTAGGTTTTCAGTTGGAAGGAAACTCCTAAACGAGACCCACTGCCATTCTCTCTATTTAAACTCCTAATAACCACAGAGGACAGAGTCCACAAATGTGCAGCCAGGCATCTCAGCTCCTCTGAGAACCAAGATAGGTGCTGCTGCGGCAGTGCATAATTTAACGTGACTCTTCCAGCCAAAGTCTCTAACGCCTAGCAAATAAGCTTTTCCAGGTAAGAAGGTGGGGGGAGATACTGAGAGGATTCACCTGTGAGTAATTTAGAGACCAGGCTTCTCTGGAATGCCATCCCGCTGTGTATAAAGTGAATCCCCTGAGAAGCAGGAGGGTCTCATTCCCCACAAGAGCCAGGGGCGGGCCTGAGGTCCCTGTGCAGTGAACCATCTGGATCCAGAAGGCAACTGTAACATCGGAAAAGCAGCAGCAGAACCAAAAGCCAGAGCATGGGGCAGAGTGATGGACTTCCCAGCCCACAAAGCAAGTAAAGTTGAGGACTTTTGTGCAAGAGGCTGGCTATGGAATGGGATGTCCCTGGGCATTGAATTGGGGCAGGGGGGTTTGCTGACCCATGGGACTTGAGCTGAATGTCTTCAGGTTGAGGCTTGCGGTGGAATGGTATCCCCTTTGGGGCATTAATTAGCAGACCAAAAAAACTTTGTAATGTGTCCTGCTAAACTATTGAATCCTGAGTACTTCTCACTGGCATTATAACCTGTTAACTGCCTTAAAAAACACATTTATCATGTATTTTATCTGTGAGTTCTGTGTAGCCATTGTAGTGGATTTTAGGACCTAAAGATGTATATAGAGAATACTAATTAACACATTGCGGATGTACCCCGCGGTTAACCGGTCTTTAATGAGTTAATTTGCAGATAGATGGGTTTTGGATCTCCACTGCTTCCCCATCCCTTCACATTGATTTGGTTACTTGATTTTTAACTTCTTGATTTTAAAATACCTGGTCTTTAATGTGTTAAGACTACACCATATGTGTTTTTAGAAAGAGGAGGATTTGGATATGAAACTGTTTCCAAAAGGAATAGGATTGAGTCACAGAACTAAGCAGAAGCAAGATCAGTGTCTGTTGGAGGAAAGTTGTGAATTCCTAATATTTTATTGTGTTTTAAAGATATGTTTACACAACAAATTAGGTTTCCATTGAACAATTTTTATACATATTTCTCTGTTTCATTGGTTATTTTTTCACAATCTGTTAGCATTCCTATAATATTCATCTCTTTATTCTATTTCCATCTAGTCTCTCTACCCCTTACCCTTCTATGCTTTAGGATAAATGTTAATCATTAGGTCTTAGATGTTTAAGAGGAAGCATGGCACTCATGGGTGATATTATTTTACAAGTCAGTCTGTTATTTGAATGAAAGGTGAGTATCGAGAGTAGCTTCATTTTCAAGTTCAAAAGGTATCTTAGGGCAGTCGTCTCCGGTGCACCTCTACTCCTTACTGGTCTATTAAGTCTGGTCTTTAAAATAATTCTCATTTGTTCTACAACACCCCCTCTCCTCCCACCTCCCCTCCCCCCACCTTTTCTATCTAAAATCTCTTATTGTATTCCTGGTGAGAATGGTTAGCAGTGATAACTGGGCACCATCTAGATTTTCTGGTCTCAGGTTGAAGAAAACCATCCTGGCTTTTGTGAGTGATTATCCTGCACTTGGTCTTAGCCAAAGGCCAAGAAGGGATGAGTGACTAGTCCCCTGAATATATTTATTTGAGTCTTCGGTTTCCTTCATTCTTTGATTCAGATGAGTACAGATCAGTAATAAAATCTTAAGTGGCTGCTCAAAAACTTTTAAGACTCTCAAAATGCTACTTATTAAAGTAGGATGTAGAATATTATTTTTGTGAACTGTGTTATGTCAATTGACTGACTTGTCCCATGAGAGTAGGTCCTAAGTAATTTCAATAATCCAATTCCATGAGGTATTTGGCTATATCTACTATGCCCCCTGTATCCTTTATTAAACAAGGGGGTGCCCCCCCCCCAAAATAGAATTGTGCTTGGCAGAGCAGACCTTTCATATTACGCATTTTTCTTGCTAGGCAAGCATCGAGCAATTCATTCTGAGTTAGTGCACCCTGTTGCATTGCCTGGAAAGGTTCTCACTAGTCACAGTGAATACTTTATTAAAAGCAGTTTCATTCCAAGCTCAGTTTTTGTGGTGGCTGATTTAAGAGAATAATGTGAGGCTATGAAATGCTGTTTCCTGCTGGGGAAAAGTGCCACAGAAACTGGTGATGTGGAACACAGTTCGCAAGGACATCACTATGGGAAAAATTCAAGTGTACAAGTGGTTTTTCTTGTTTCAAAAAAAGTGAAATGTCCATTGACAACAGATATCATTCTGGACGTCTGTCAGCTTCCCAAACAAGTGAAAATGTTAAGAGCATTTGGAGTTTGTTTCCCAGGTCAGACTATTCATCAAGCTTTCTATTTAGAAGTTCTGAAAAGATAGCATAACAGCGTGCGACCGAGAAAAAGGGGCTTGACAACAAGTGTGTGGAAGACCGGGGACTGGTTTTGTCACCATGACAATGTACCCGCTCCTGTTGCCATCTCAGTGCACCTGATTTTGACAAAAGCCAGCATGCTTCTCTTGTTCCATACACCTGACTCCCCTGACCTTGCTCCCTGTGACTTCTTTTGCTTCCATGAGGGAAGAGGGACATGAAACGACAGCGATTTGATAATGTAGACGAGGTGAAGAAAAAAACAAGGACGGTGCTGTTAGGCATCTAAACAGATCAGTTTGAAAAATGTTTCTAAGATCATAATGCGGATTTGACAAATGTATGAAGTGTAATGGAGAATACTCTATAAAGGCGATAAGGTTATCGCTTCTGGCCTTTTGGCTAAGATCAAGTGTAAAGGTTTTTTTATAAGGTAAGATTAAATGGCTGAGCCCCAGTGGCATAGTGGTTGAGTGCGGGACTGCGGCCCACTGGCTTGGTGGTTCAAATCTAGCAGAAGCTTTCCAGCAGCAAAGCTGGGCCTCCCACTCCCACCAGAGGGCAGTGATGCTCCTCCCCAAAAAAGATTAAAATGAATAGCTCTGGGGGGGAAATTCCATTTTTTGGGGGGGTGCCCCCTTGTATGTATAAATATAACTTGTTTGAGGAGGCCTTCAAAATTTTGTGGGAAATTTTTATTATCTTTTCATCCTATTTTCGACACACTTTGAAGCCCCATTATATATACAGTGTATACAAATGTACATATGCCTATAGAGATACCTAAGGATGCATATCCATATATTTCCATGTGCTTTCTTATATGCATATATATCTACCTATGGTGATATTACCGATATGACAAAATTGTATGTTTTAGCCGTAATGAAGGTGTTCCTTATTCTCGGATACGTCTTTGTGTGTCTTCATTTACCACTGTGCCTAGCCACCCCTTGCCTTTTCCATCACCCCAAATAGCAAGTGTTTACTATTTAGAAAACAATTCCCTTTCCCATATCTGGCAACCATCAAGGAATATTGCCTTCTGTGGACTTTTTATAAACGTGAGACGATACCGATCTCCCCTTTGTGATTGACTCATCAGCATCCTCTCCTCCGGCCGAGTTCATGTGGCAGCCTGTCTCACAGACGCTTCAGTACTCATTGCTCTGCTTGTTGTCACGTGCCATCCAGTTGATTCGCACTCATCGCGACCCTGGAAACACTGCCTGGTCCTGCCCCGTCCTCATGTGTTTGAGCCTACTGCTGCAGCCCCTGTGCCAGTCCATCGTGAAGTCTTTCCTCTTTTTTACTAGTCTTCCCCTTTATCAAGCGTGATGCCTTCCAGGGACTGGCTTCTCTTGCTAATATGTCCAAAGTACCTGAGACTTGCTATTCTTGTCTCTAAGGAACACTTCTTACAAGACATAGTTACTGGTTCTTTGGGCAGACCGTAGATAGTACTTTCAAAAGTCTTCACCAGCACCGTAATTCAAATGCATGGATTTTTCTTTGGCCTTCCTTATGCAATGCCCAACTTTCACATGCACATGAAGCCATTGAAAATACCACGGTTTGGTTTAGACACAACTTCATTCTCAAAGCAACATCCTTGTTTTTCAACGCTTGAAAGAGATCTGCAGCAGATTTACCCAATGCTGTGCTTCATTTCGTTCCCTGACTGCTGCTTCTGTGAGCACTGTGAATCTAAGCAAGACACGATCCTTGGCAACTTCAACCTTCTCTCCATTTACCATGATGTTATCCATTGGTCTTCTTTACATTGAATTGTAATGCATGCTGAAGGCTGCAGTCCTTGATATTCATCAGCAAGTGCTTGAAGTCCTTCTCCCTTTCAGCAAGCAAGGTTGTGTCATACATACATCTCAGGTTGTTAATAAACCTTCCTCCAATTCTGAGACCATGCTCTTTTTCATATAATCCAGATTCTCAAATTGTTTTCTCAGCATACAGATTGAATAAACATAGTGAGAGGACACAACCTTGACACACACCTTTCCTGATTTTAAAGTGTGCCATGTTCCCTTAGTTCTGTTTGCACAACTACCACTTGATCCATGTACAGGTGCTGCAGGAGCAAAATGCAATATTCTGGAATGTTCTTTCCCAAGCGATCCATAGTTTCTTGTCTACACAGTCAAATGCCTTGGCATAGTCAGTAAAACACAGGTAAACTTTTTTTTTTTTGTATTCTTTGCTTTGAGCCAAGATCCATCCACCGTCAGCAATGATATATATCCCTTATTCCTTGTCCTGTTCTAAATCCAGCCTGCGCTACTGCTAGCTCACTGTCAGTGTACAGAAGCAATCACTGTTGAATAATCTTCAGCAAAATCCTACTTGGCATGTGTCGTCAATAAAATTGCTCTGTAATTTGTGCACTCTGTTGGATCATCTTTTGGGGAGATGGGTACAAATATGAATCTCTTCCAGCCAGTCAGCCAAAGAGCTGTCTTCCATATTCCCTGGTATCACAAGTGCTTCATCAGCTTGTTGAGCTATTTCAGTTGCCATTCCGTGAACTCCTAGACTCTTGTTTTTGGTTGATGCTCTCAGTGCAGTTTGTACTTCCTTCATTACCAGTGGTTCTTGATCATAACCTACCTCTTAGAACGAGTTGACATTCAACCTTCTTTTTTGGTGTAGTGACTGTAGTCTAGCCATCTTTTGGTATTTTCTGCATCAGTCACTAGTTTGTCCTTAGACTCTCTCAATATTGCAACTCTAGGCTTGAAATTTTCCTTGCGTCCTTTCAGTTTAAGACATGCTATACGTGTTCTTTTTGGTTTTCTAATTTAAGGTCTTTGCACATGTCACTATAATATTTTACTTTGAGCGGCCCTGGGAACTCGCCTGTTTAGCTCTCTGACTTCGTGATTTCTTCAACTTGCTTTAGCTGCTCAGATTAAAAACAAATTTTGGAGTTGCTTCTGACATCTGCTTTGAACTTTTCTCTCTTTTTTTGGCATCACTGCCCTCTGGTGGTCGTGGGAGCTACCCAGCACTGCTCCTGAGAGCCGCCGCTGGATTTGAACCTCTAAGCCTGCAGGCTGCAGTCCCGGACCCAACCACTTATGCCAGCAGACTCAGCTGGAGCTTTTCTTTCTTTCCTGTCTTTTTAGTGACTTTTCGCTATCTTCATGTGTGATCTTGATGCCATCCCAAAGCTCAGCAGGTCTCTGTCAATATTCAGTACATCAAATCTATTCCTGAGATGTTCTAGAAATTCAGATGAGACATTGTGTTAGTCCGGGTAGGCTAGAGGAACAAATTTCATAGACACGCATATCAATATAAGGAAAAGGTTTATATATAAGAGAAATAGGACATTAAGAAAACATCCCAATCCAGTTCAGTACAAAGTCATAACTCCGATATTAACCCATATGCCCGATATCAGTCTATAAATTCTCCTTCTGACTCAGGTTACAGGTCAGTGGGTGCAGAGTCCCGGCGCAGGCTGGGGTCTCCCCATGGCTGCTCACTTCCAGTGCTCAGGGTTCATCAACAACAGAAGCAACTCAGTGCTGGCAGAGGTCTCCGCATGTGGCCTCCCCATCTTCAGAGGTCTCCTCCATCAGGGCAAAGCTGTGTGGTCTCTCCACCAGCTCCTCCAGCTTCTCAGAGGCTGCCATCTAGGGAAGATAACTTCTCATTTTCACGAGGGAAATATCGCGAGATTTCCCAGAAGTCTCAGGAGAAAGCCTTGCTCACATAGAGGCCTCACCGGCCACTCAATGGCCATCTCCAGATCAACAGGCCAGACTCCACCCCTACACTTCAACCACAAAAATAACATAAGCACATGACTGCCACAGACGTACTCAAGGCTGTATTTGGGTTTTCATAGACTTGGGTTGGTGGTGGTTGTTTTTTTTTCCAACTTCAATCTGAACTTACATGGGAACAATTGATGGTCTTTTCTGTAACCGATGCCTGATTTGGTTTTAGCTGCCGACATTGAGCTTCTCCAATGCCCCTTTCTACAGATGTGGTAAATTTTATTTCTGTATTTCATCTGGAGAAGTCCATCTGTATAGTTTCTTTTGTGTTGTAGGAAAATAAGAAGTTGTCGCTTGTCTTGCAAAATTCTGTCATGTAATCTTGAGCTTCATTTTTATCATCAAGACCATATTTTCCAACTACTTTTCCTTCCTTTTAGTTTCCAACTTCTGCATACCAATTGCTAGTAATTACCAATGCATCTTGATTTCATGGTTGATTAATTTCTGATTTAAAGCTTTGGTAGAATTCTTCAGTTTCTGCTTCACTGTAACTTTGGTTATTGATACATAAATTCAAGGTAATCTTGTATTGACTCAATTTTCTTGTATGTGGATAAATATTAACCTATCAGAGGTAGCACTGTACTTCAAACTAGATCTCAAGATGCCCTTTTGACAATGAATATGATGCCATTCATCTTGTGTTAGTCCCAGCATAAACCAGGTGACTACTTGATTCAAAATGATCAGTACAGTTTGTCTTAGCATTCCATTTCATTACTGATAACTTTCAAGCTCCTATAGTCCAAGTTCTGATCATTAGTTGATGTACACAGCTGTTTCTTTTTTTGAGTTGTGTCCGAAGAGCAGATGAAAGTCCATGAAGCTTTGCTTCCACAGGCTTTACTCCATCACATCACAATAGTTGACTTGACTGAGTAGGCAGCTCTTCGTCAGTCAGTATTGGAGTGCCTTCCAACCTGAGGCCCTCCTCCTTTGGCACTATCTCTGATAATGGTCTGCCTATTTTCATGAGATGTTCAGTATCTGTCAGTGTTCTGATGTTATCCATAAGGTTTTCCGCGGCTCATTCTTCAGAAGTGAACAGGCCCGTTCCTTCTCTGTAGTCTGTTCTTATTCTGGAACCTCTGCTGAAACCTGCTCACTTTGCACACCCCTGCTGGTAATGGAATACCAGTGGCATCACCTCCAGCATCACAACAGCACAGAAGTCACCACAGAATGACAACTGACAAACCAGTGGTGGTTATTCTGCATATTTGCTTAGTATTCTGTTGTATGTGTGCGTACCATAATTTGTCCATTTATCCACTGATGGACTCGCTTTGTCTTCATCATTTTGCTCTTGTGAATAAGGCTACAATTAGCATATGCGCTCTCTATTTGTGTCCCTGTTTTTTTTTTCTTTTTTGGGAGGTCATGGGCGCTACCCAGTGCTGCTCCTGAGAGCCGCCACTGGATTTGAACCGCCAAGCCCGCAGGCCGCAGTCCCGCACTCAACCACTTATGCCACTGGGGCTCAGCCCCCCTGTTTTTTTTCCTGTTGGGGTGTGGGTCATCACTGCCCTCCGGTGGTTGTGGGAGCTACCCAGTCTTGTTCCTGGAGAGCTGCCGCTGGGTTTGAACTGCCAAGCCAGTGGGCCGCAGTCCCACACTCAACCACTACGCCACCGGGGCTCAGCCCGTGTCACTGGTTTTATTGTGAAATTGTTATACCATAAGATTTTCTAGTTCTAAGCTTTTGAGGAATTGCCATGCTGTTTTTCATGGTGGTTGTGCTATTTTGCAGTCCCACAAACATGAAATATGAGTTCTGCGCTCCTTACAACATCAACATTTGTTGTTTTCCAGCACTTATCTTTTTTTTAATCAGCATTTTTCTTAGGGGGTGAGATGGTGCATCATTGCGATTTTTATTTGCATCTCTGATGGCTGATGGCTGTACACATATTTTCATGTGTTTGTTAGCTTCTTAAATGCCTTCTTTGGTGAAGTATCTGTTCATGTCCTTTGCCCATTTTTTGAATGAATTATTTCTTTGTTGGTGAGTTGCTTACATTTCCTATATATTTTAAAGACCCTTGTCAGATATGTCGATTCTTTTTTACTCTTGGCAAAGTCTTTTGGTTACTAGAAGTATTTAGATTTTAGGAAGTTCCAGTTATCTAATTGTCTCCTGTTGTGCTCGCATGTGTAGTTGTGTTTGATATACTGTGCCAAAAATTAGGCCCTCCAGTTTTGTCTCTGATATATTTTGATTAAGGTTTAGTGTAATGGTGTGAGGTGTAGAACCTGTTTAATTTTTCTGCAAAATTTCCAGTTTTGAAAGTATAATTTGTTAAAGGGACACATTGGATGGATTTTGACCCTTTGTCAACGATCAGTTGTTCAAGGTGGATGGATGGGTTTAGTTCTGGGTTCTCGGTTCTGTGCACCTGTCGCTGATGCAGCACTAGGCTGATATGATTATGTAACTGTACAGTACGTTTTGAGATGGAAAAGTATGAGGCCTCTGTCTTTATTCTTCTCCAATATTGTTTTGGCGACTCTACTCAGGGTTTCTTTCATTTTCATATAAGGTTAGTGATTTGTTTTTCCAGTTTATTAAAGAATGTTCTCTGATGTCAAGCTTGATTATGTTATATCTGTAGATCACTTTGGGTAATATTGATATTTTCTCAAGGGATCTTGAGAGTGGGAGAGGGGAAGTGAGGGGAGAAATAAGGAGCTGATACCAAGGGCTCAAATAGAAAGTGTTCAGAAAATGGTGATGGCCGCATATGTACAAATGTGCTGGATGCAATTGATGTATGAATTGTCATAAGAGCTGAGTCCCCAATAAAATTGTCTTTAAAAATACGGATATTTTCGGGCTGAGCCCCGGTGGTGTAGTGGTTTTGTGCGGAACTGCGGTCCACTGAGTTGGAGGTTCAAATCCAGCAGCAGCTCTCCAGGAGCAAGGCTGGGCCTCCTACTCCCACCAGAGGGCAGTGAGGCCCTCCCCCAAATACTGATATTTTCATAATGTTGCATCTTTTCCATGGGGATAGAATGTCTTTTCATTAATATAGGTCTTTTTTGTGTGTCTTGTAATAGCTTTATGTGGTTTTCATTATATGAGTATTTTACATCCCTGGTTATACTAGGGTTAGACTAGATTTATACTAGGTATTTTATTATTGGGGACAATTGGATTGGCTTCTTTTTTGAAATTATTATAGAGCAGTGTATCTTGGAGTGGTTGATTATACCCCCTGGATGGTGCTGAAGTGATTCAAGGATGGGGGCACTACACAAACAGATACCAAGAGCCCAAACTCAAATGTTCATTGAATCAGTCCCCCCCTCTTAACAGCCCTATAGGACAGGATAGAACTGCCCCTATGGTTTTTCAAGACCATAACTCTTTACAGGAGTAGAAAGTCTCATCTTTCTCCCATGAAGCAACTGGTGGTTTGGAACTGCTGGCCTTGCAGTTAGCAGCCCAATACCTACCTGCTTTGTCACCAGGGCTCTTGGAAAGCAAAACCTGAACTTTATCCTGGTTTATGGGCCATATCACCAAAAACTTTTACTTGCCAGGGTGTCACTGGAAACTTATTTCTTGAGAAGAGGGAATTAACCCAAATAAGTTTGAGAATCTGTGATTTAGAGGAAGCCCACTCATTTTTTGGGTTGATCTTGTAACGTCCATGTTCATGAATCTTTCTATTAGCTGCAGTAGCTTTCTTGTGACTCTCTGAGATTTTCTATGTCTAGGATCATGTCATCTGTAAATAATAATTTCACCTCTTCCCTTCCAATGTAGATACCGTCCTTCCTGCCTCCTTCCTTGTTGCTCTGATTAGGGCACACAGTACAGCATTGACTATATAGAATGACAGTAGGCATCCTTGTTTTGTTCCTGTTATCAAGGGGAAGGCTCTCAGCCTTTCTCCAGTGGGAAGTATGTTGGGTTTGTAT
This sequence comes from Nesogale talazaci, assembly GCA_004026705.1. NCBI lineage: Eukaryota > Metazoa > Chordata > Mammalia > Afrosoricida > Tenrecidae > Nesogale > Nesogale talazaci. The sequence continues at coordinate 14,518 of PVJH01018925.1, forward strand.
GTATTTGTATGTGATATCTATTATATATGTAATATGTAACACAACATGCAAACATACATATATACACACACATACGTATTTGAAGAGGCACCCCAAAAAGCTGGGTGGAGTGAAGTTTTCATAGTACATATTCTTCCTATTAGGTGAGCATCGAGCAACTTGCTCTGATTTAGTGAACCTAGTGATGTCTCCTGAGAAGGTTCTGTCTGGTCACAGTGAATATTTTTGTAAAAGCAGTGTCACTTGAATCTCATTTTTTTTGTGATGGCCAATTAAAGAGAACAGTGTGCAACTATGAAATTTTGTTTCCTGCTCAGAAAAAATGCCTGAGAAACTGTTGTGATGTTTAACACAGCTTATAAAGACAACACTGTGGGAAAAACTCAAGTGTATGAGTGGTTTTCTCATTTCCCAAAAGATGAAATGTTGATGGTTGACAAACTTCATTCTGGATATCCGTCAGCGTCCCAAATGGATGAAAATGTCAGCTCATCATTCATTTAGAGTTCATTCCACTGGGTCAGACTGTTAGGCAAACCTTCTGTTGAGAGGTTCTGAAAAGATATATAATGATGTGCAAAGTAAAGGTCTGACTTGTGGCACACAGGGGACTGGTTTTGCCACCACAGCAACGCACCTGCTAATGCAGCCATCTCAGGGCACAAGTTTTGGGCAAGGCCCGTCATAGCCCTCTTGCCCCACACACCTTGCTTACCTGACCCCCTTCATATGACTTTTTGATTCTGTGAAGGGAGAGGGAAATGAAAGGACCATGACTTGATGATGTAGAAGAGCTAGAGGAGCTGATACTTATGGCCCAGATGGAAAGTAAGTGTTTAGAAGATAATGTTGGCAAAACATGTACAAATATGCTCAATACAATTGATGCATGTATTAAGAGCTGTAAGAACCCCCAAGAAAATGATAATTTAATGATTAAAAATAAGTGAAGGAAAAAATGTGGAAGGTGCTGTTAACTATCTAAACAGATGAGGTTAAAAAAAATGTTTTCAAGAATGGAATCACACATTTGACAAATGTATTAAGTGTAATAATACTTTTAAGGTGATAAGGTTGTTTCATAAAAATACATAGCTTTGAAAAAAATTCATTATTGGGGGGTACCCACTCATGTATCCTATACACATATTTATTATGCATATATGATATATATCCTATTTATAGGATATAGTATCAACCAACATTTCTACATAATTAAGGAATGTACACATGTATATACATAGGACATATATATGTATTATTTTTATGTATTCTGAGAAGACTTGACACCAATCTTTTTAAACTTCCAAAATGCAGAATGAGGCTGAGACCCGGTGGTGTAATGGTTGTGTGCGGCACTGCGGCTCACGGGCAAGTTCAAATCCAGCAGCAGCTCTCCAGGAGTAAGGCTGGGCCTCCTACTCCCACCAGGGAGTCAGTGATGCCAAAAAAAAAAATACAGAATGAGAAAAATATTCTTTTACTTGTTCTTCAAAACCAGTATCACCATGTTATCAAAGTCGGGTAGAAGCATCATAAAATTAGAAAAATCACAGATCAATATAAAGGCAAAAACTCTCAATAAAATGTTGACAAATAGGGCTGAGCCTTGGTGGCATAGTGGTTGAGTGCAGGACTGCGGACCCACTGGCTTGGCGGTTCAAATCCAGCAGGAGCTCTCCAGGAGCAAGGCTGGGCCTCCCACCAGAGGGCAGTGATGCCCCCCCCCCCAAAAAAAAACCAAACAAGCAAAATGTTGACAAATAGAACCCAAAATCATGTAGAATAATATTCGATGGGAGTATGCATGTGTGGTTCTACATTAGAAAAATCAGTATTACTGTCAGTTTTTGTACTCTAGAAATTACATGTTGTTGTGATGCTGCTGGAATCTACTGCAGGTATTTCAAGTTACCAATCATGGACAGGTTTCAGCAGATTGTCTACACTAAAAGACAAGAGGAAGAAAGGCCTGGTCATCTACTTCTGAAAATAAGTCAATGAAAACCTTGTGGGTCATAGCAGGTTATCGACCAATTCACCGGCTTGTGCCACATCATCAAGAGAGATCATTCACAGGAGCTGACATTGTTTGGTGGACATGAGGACCTTTGAAAGAAGCAATGGACTTAAACATGCTGGTGATTGTGAGCACAGGACCAGGCAATGCTTTTGTTCTGTCAGACATAAGGACACCATGAATTAAACTCAACAGCAACAAAGGACAACAGCATGAGCCAAATTGTGCCCTAACTACTTGTATTCTAAAGTCGCACCATATTTCTGTGATGTATGGAAATGAAGATGATCACCATTTCTGAAGATTCGCAGTGAAAATAATCTATTGTTTCTACTAAACTTCTCAAGCTAGGATACACGGAAGTCTCCGATTGATAGGGGCTTTTACAAAATTGCTATAGGCATTTCCTTTAAGATTAGGTTTTCCTGTGATTAGTGTACACACTATTTTGATTGTTAGTTGCTGTATAAGCGCAAAGATGGAGCTATTCAAGCTCAGAAGGAAACCTATAAAGAACTTAGGACATTTTGGTTGTTTTTGTTTTTTGGTAGAGGAGGTAAGACCAAGAAAATGGATGGGTGGTTCCTTTGCTTTATCTAAGTGGGGTTATTTAAATTTCGATGAGATCAAATATTTAAAGACATCAAATATAACAATAGCAAGATTTGGAGTCTACTTTTGAATTTGAAGCAAGAAGATCAAATCCAAGGAGACTTCATCCAGGAAAAATGCATATAGTGAAAAACCTACACACAGATTTCATTTTTGTTTTCTTTTTGAACTGTAAAATTTGTGCTAATTTTTATATCTGAGCAGAATGTGGGATGAGATGAGGATAAAGCATCAGTTTGAAAAGAACAGAACATGAATTCTGCTAAAATTGAAGCAAGAGCAAGTATCACAATTAAGGTGAAACTTGGGTAGGAGAATAGTGAAATCATTGATGCTTTGTGAAACATTTTTCAAGATAATGCCTCAAAGAAATCAGTTTACAAGCATACGACTTGTTTTAAGAAGGGACAAATGAAGTTGACATGAAGTCTGAGACCATCCGCATCATTTGTAAGGAAACAATCTCATTGGTGCCTATTTGAAGAGAACCAACAGTTAAGAGCTGAAACGATAGCCAACAGCATAGACATCTCCATTGCTTCAACTTAGACAATTCTGACTGAAAAATTAAAGTTGAGCAAATTTTCTCTTTCATGGGTTTTTCAAGGCATTTTGTTTATTGACTTTTTGGACAAAGGTAGATAATATCTGCCAACTCTAAGAATTTTTTAGGAAAGTTCACCAGACCTTTAGCAGAAAATGTCTAGGAAAACTTCACTAGGGCCCTTCACTGACCAGACAATGCTCTTGCTCCTTCCGCGCATCAAGCCAGAGCAAGTTTTTGAGTCTTTGAGTGTTGACAGGAAATCCTTGGGCAATCACCTTACAGTTTTGATTTGTCTTCTTCTGACTTCTTGATTTGTGATATTAAAAGCACAGGGCACCCATTTTTCATCAACTAATACTGTGCAAAAGACTCCATGGCGTGGTTAAATTCTCAGGACCCTCAATTCTTTAAGACTGGACTGCTATCCTATGAAAATGCGATGTTTATGTTGAGAAATCATGTTTGTTTGTTTTTTGAGAAATCATGTTCATGTTTTTTTTATTTTGTCTTTTAAATCCATTTTCTCACATAACTTTCTGAAGTTCCCTCAGAAATTAACTTCTGAGATCATTGTGCTGTCTAGATCATTGCAAATGTCCAGCTCTGTAGAGACTTTGGCGGCTTTATCTGTCTTACTTTCAGTGATATTTATATTATCATACTATTTCCATGACATAGCCCACTAATAAAACTTACCTTTCATAGATAGTGTCATTCTGCAAGTCTAATTCTCTCAATTTAATTCCCTAAATCCTCATTTGTAAGACCCGCTTATAGCTTGCATTCTGTAAATATGTCAGTTGTAGTCCAGGAGTTTATGCTCAAGGTGGTGCTGTTCACCCATAAATTTGGTGACTTTTTATTCTCTTTCTCTGTTCTGAATCAGGCAGATAACTGGAACCGTTCCTGCTTCCTGTTAGTAGTCCCTAGATCTCTCTACTTTTTAAGACCCTCACCGAATGTCTCATCATATAATTGAGTAATTACCCCACATTCACTGTAGCTTGTAGGCAAGAGCTGAGCTGTAGTATTTTGCTTTAGGGCATCATTTAGAACACCACTTTTTATTTTGCATCTTCCCTTAATATTTTGGATTTAATTATTTTTAGACCTCAACTATTTGAAAGGGTTGTAGGCCCTGGCTCCTTATGAAATAAAGCGTAGAGCCTCCCCAAACTTTCAGTTATAAGGGTAAGTCAAACAGTATTGCTACAAAAGCATAGACATTTTTTATTAAACAGAAACATCAACATGTGAAGTGTTATTTTCTACATCTTATGTATGCTGTTCACTTTGGAAAGCAGTGTCCCCATCTCTCTCACTACCTCAAAATGGAATTTTGGCATCCTAGAAGAACTCAACTTTTATTCCTTGAAATGTTCGTGGAGTTTGGGGAGTCTACAGGGCAGCTGGTTGGATGGGGTAAAAATTCCCCAGGAAACTCTTGCAGGACAGCTCTCACTACCCTTTAAGGATGGGCAGGGGCGCTGTCAGGATGGGAAAGCATTCTAAGGTGCAACATTCTGCTTTTTTTCACTCCTACAGTTTTTCATTTTCTTAAAAGTTCTTTAGATAAACACCCATATAATCATTGTGCTCTGTCTTTCAAGAACATCTATCAAGAATGTCTCCTTTTGGAAGCCTTAGAAATACTTGCTTTAACCTTCTAAGCTGACCTCCCTGCCTTTAATTGAACTGGCCCAGCAGTCCCCCTCAGAAGTCACTGCTTTGATTGGGCCGAGCCCAAGGGTATTGCTGATGACATGTGGGCAGCCAACCCCTGACTGCAGACACAGTTGAAGCCAGTGTGTCTGGAATAAAGCATGCAAGGAGGACCTGGAACCTTAAGGGTAATCATTTCTGACCTACCCTCATATCAGAGAAGATATTCATGTTGTGCATCATTTTTACAAGGTTTCTGTTTCTGGACCACCCTGTTCCATATAACTCCTTCCCACTTCTTATTAGAAACCAGACATGCAATTTGTAGGTGTGGCCATTGCATGCTTGATTTGAGTATTGTTCTGTTTTGTTTTGTTTTTAGATTCGGGGATTCCTGTCACGGTTCGATAATGTCCTTCCTGTCAGCCTGGCATTTGACAAATGTACGGCTTGTTCTTCCAAAGTAAGTCATTTTGCATGTGAGGCCCTTAGTTTGAAAAATGAGCCCCTGAGCTTTTGAGGACTGCCTTATCAGCCAGAAGCATTAAGAGGACAAGGGCTTTGTTGGGGGAGAGTTGGGGATGGAAACACCAGACAGGATATTCTTGTTTTCATTTATCTGTATTCATTCTCAACAGAGAAACCAGATCTGAGAAAATGTGGCTTATGTTGTACAAAGAGAGAGAGGGGGGGGGGGTCCCATCTCCCACTCTTTAAAGTGTCACTCAGAAGATGGGGGATACCAGATACCAGCCCTTCTCGTCTTGTGTCTTTTGGAGAGCTACATAACGACCAAAAAAAAAAAAGAGGAAACAGAGATTAGGAGGCTGGTTGGAGCTGTAATAAAAGGGCCTCTTCAGCTTTGATCTCTCCAGGGGCTCTAAAAATAGAGTTGGTGTGCTGTCCATTGTAATGGGAAACGGCTGATGTATTTCATGAAGACAGTGCAGGCGTTTCTTAAAACAGGCTTTTGAGGTCCTGTTATTTTACATGTATATTTTACATGTGTATTACTGCAGATTTCTTTTGGGGTGGCTTTTCAGGCTTCCTGGCACCAGTGTGATTGTCCACCTGAACTTTTAAAAGTCGGGATTCTCAATAAGTAGATTTTCACATGGAAGCACTATGCTGAATTACATTGGCAACACGAATCTCACAAATCTAAGTGTGTGTGGCCTTTTCTGTTACCTGCTAGGAATTCTCTGCCGTGTATGTAGCCTACCTCAGGCCGTGTAGACGAGATTGAACTCTAGGGAAATTCTCTCCCCTACATGGTTGGCTCTTATGAGAAGCACCGTCCCAACCAGTTTCTCCACAAAGTTACTAAGGGTTGACAAACAATATAGATAATTTTGGCTAACTTTTAAGTGCTCAAAAATTAAATTGCATTTCCTGTGACACTTAGTACTGGAGGAACTGCTATTCAGTAGTTCAGCAGTGTCATCCAGGAACCCACGTTTCCTGTTGTTTCTGTCAGGTGTCTCATAGCTAGCACCTTAGGGCAAAGCCTTCAGGACAGCCGTGCATTTCTGTCTTCAGAAATCTGAGTTGTAGAATTGTATGCCTTAGTGGAGCGCTTTTTCTCCCTTATTTCTTTGGCTGAGCTAATTGGTTTCAAATTAACTTGCCAGTATTCATTTTCATATTGAAATCATTGGGTACAGGTGCCAGAAGTTTTTCTGTGGCTTTTATGTTGGTCTCTCTAGTCCATGAAATCAAGACAATTGGGTCTTCTAAGTGAAATGCAAACAAGCTCCTCCTTCCTTTTCCTGTTAATTAAATTAGCACTTGAGATGCTGTTTATAAAAGAATTCCCAACCATCCTAGGTTAACCAGGCCCCTTTTATTTATGAGCGTAGGTTTGCATTTTCCTTTTACCCTTGCTGTGAGCATTAAATTAAATATAGGTATCATTTTTGTTAACACAATTATTTCCTGGTGGTGGTCACTCTGAGAGTCCTGTTTTACATAAACACGCTGGAGGGCTTCATGCAGGCCAGCTTGGATTTTAACAGCTGTGCGATTCCCATAGCGATCACTTTTCATGCGGTCTGGGTATTAAATTTCTTTTGTGCTGAAAAGGTTGCTTCATTGGTGCACGTATTTCCTTACAGTAGAAACACAGCATGTACTCACTTGGCTAACTTTTTTATTCGCTTAGGAGAATGTCATTCTCTATTATCTGCAAGCCTAACACTAATACTTTGGAATGACAAATCCAATTACATTTTCTTCTCTGTACTTGTGAATTTTTCTTAATGCATACTTAGCACAATATTTTTAATACTGAGTCACACCATAGTTGTCATTGTTTCAAAAAGATTCTTTGGGGCTAAAAATGACTTTTAAAAAATTCTCCTTTGACATTCATGTAGTAATTTTTTCCTTTGCAGCTTTCAGTATTTTTGCTGGTTTTTTTTTTTAAGCTCCTAGAACCAAGGCCATACTTGAGTCTTGTTCTAACCACAAATTCAGCCAGAAAGATTAAGTCGAATTAACTCTCCTGAAGAATCCTCTGCTCATTCACTACTTCCCTGATTTCCATACTAAGTCTGGACCTTTATGGTGCCTGCTGTTTCTGTGGTCTGGAGGGCCACATCACTACACAACTGTCATTTAGTCCCTGTTTTCTCTGACCTTGAAGTATAGCCTGATGGATGCTCCGTCTTAAAGGAAAGACTCCAAGGAACCGGGAGGAGATGCAGCAGGAGGTTACTTTTATTCCAGTTTCTGCTTATTGTCTTGCAAACTTTTCTAAAACGACCAAATCCATCACGGGACTTTAAAAAACTTTTGTCGGTTTCTGAGCTGTGTTCTGCTGCTCCACGGGAATGTAGCACAGGCGAGGGTGTTGTAAGGCGTCCCTAGAGGCACAAACAGCAGTGCCCTGGGTCACGGATGGAAGACTGGTGACTTCAATCCACCCAGAGGTGCTGCAGAAGAAAGGCTTGACATGAACTTCCGAACAGTCTCAGCCTTAAAAAAAAAAAAGAAAGAAAGAAAAGCCCTGTGAATCATGCTGCCTTGCACACTTGAAAATTAGGATTTGAGAAGTGACTTAACTTATTTGATATTTCAAATGCACAGAAAAGTTACATTTTGCCCCCTTTGTGCACCTATTCTCCTCTACTTAATTTCAACCTGTGCGTGTGTGTTTGTGTGTGTGAACCGAAAACCAAACTCACTGCACTCAAGTCCGTCGGACTCAGAGCAACCCCTTGTGGGTTTCCAAGATGGTATCTGTGTCCACCAACGGCCTCAACCTTCCTAATTCCTTACAGTCCCACATGTGCTGCTGGCCCCCAGCCATGAAACCATTCCCATTGCTCCTTCATCACTGTACAAAGGGTCGCAACTCACAGGTGGAGAACTGCTGGTTTTCAGGAATAGAAAGCCCAGCCTTTCCCCCTCAGAGGCGCTGGTAGTTTCAAACTGCCGGCCGGGCGTTTTCAGCCCACGTCGTAACCACTACACCACCAAGGTGTGTGTGTGTGTGTGTGTGTGTGTGTGCGCGCGCGCGCGCCCCTGCACACACGTCCACACGCACACACACGCCAGCGTTGAGTCAAGGACGATGAGTTACGCACATGCATGCACACACATACGTATTTTCGTTCTTAACCATCTAGGAGAATAAGTTGTAAATAGCATGTCCCTTCACCGTAACTTTTTCAGTGTGTATATTTCTTTAAGAACAAGAACAATCTCTTACCTAAACACAATATGCTTAATCAAATCCAGACAATTTAATGATGGTACAATCTAATTCACAGTCCATATTTCAAGTGTTCTTATCTGTACCAATAGTGATTCTTTTTTTTTGGGGGGGGGCATCACTGCCCTCTGGTGGTCGTGGGAGCTACCCAGCCTTACTCCCGGAGAGCTGCTGCTGGATTTGAACCGCCAAGCCCACACTCCAACACTTACGCCACCGGGGCTCAGTCCAATGATTTTTTTATAGTCTCACCCCCACCCCTCGACCGCAGACCACGATTCAATTTTGGAGCAAGTATTGCACTTAGATGTTTTATTTCTTTGGCTTCTTTCATGCTGGAAAAGTACCTCAGCCTGCTTTTGTCTTCCTTAACCTCAACATCTTGAAGGGTAGAGGCCAGTTATATTGTAGAATTATTTGGATTTGGCTAATGTTTCCTCATAATTAGATTCAGGTTATAAATTTCTGGCAGGAATACCAAAGGGATGTTGTGTTCTCATATCAGGAGTACATAATATATTTTATCTCCTTTGGTGATATGTTAAGTTTCCCTTTCCGTATTTGTAACTACTTTCTCAATACTGAGAAATCTGGGTCAACTTATCCTCTCTCTGTTCACTAACTTGCTCAGAGTATGGTGCGAAGCTCCGTCTTTATGCTCCGTTCTTTTTTGCCAGGTTAAGTTTGATACAGTGATTCCACTATGTTGTGGTTGTATGCACAAAGGTTAGAGAACAATTCTATTCATTTTGGCGGCCATATGCAGCCGTCTAGGAGTCCCTAGGTGGTGCAGATGTTGCACAGGTTTGTCTAATAACAGAAAAGCTGACGATACTCAGAGGGACCACAGAAGAAAGACTTACCAATCAGTTTCAGAGAAAACAAAACAAAAACAGCCACCAAAAGTCTTGTGATAAAGTAATAATAATTTATAAACTATCCAGGATTCATGAGGGAGCAGAGAGCTAAGAGGAAGGAAAAATGAGGAGCTGATACCAAGGGCTCAAGTAGAAACCAAATGTTTTGAGAATGATGATGGCAACAAATATACAAATGTGCTTGACACAGTGAATGGATGGATGGATGGTGATAAGAGTTGTATGAGCCCCCAATTAAAAAAAAAATGTTTAAAAAAATGATGCTGGCAACATATGTACAAATTGCTTGATAATTGATGTGTGGAATGTTAGATGAGCTGAAAGAGTCCCTAATAAAATGATTAAAAAAAAAAAAAAAAGCCTTGCGGAATCAGCCTAGACCTGGTAGAACCTCTGCTCCAGTAACATAGAACATTTTCGTCACTCCACAAAGATCTTGGGAGGTGGAAGGAAGATGTTTATTGACTATTGTGAGCATTCTCTTTTTCTGTAAGGAGTACAGCTAGGCCCCTGCTGGTGTTTGTAGGGCCCAGAAGTCAAACTGTTCTCACAACTGCCAAGCTGGGAGCAAGACTGTGCCCCAGGGAACCGTATGGAATGGTCTTGCTTTGGTGGCCTAATTCCATCACCCACAACCTTGGTGAGATTTTGAAAGCAGACTGCGGGCCCCAAACTTGGGGTGTGTGTGTGTGTGTGTGTGTGTGTGTGTGTGTGCGCCCGCGCGCGCCACCTGGGACCTGCCCACTGCACAGATGTAGCAAGATGTGCCCAGAAACATGATCTTGAGATTTTAATTAGTGATTAGCAGACCTTGATAATGGACTCATTCTGGTGTGTGTGTCAGCTGGGACCTATTGTGGCAGTGTTGGTGGGTTATGATTAAGCTTCTCCATGTGACTTGTGTGCATCTGTGCCGGCGTGTTTTGTGGTGCCCTGAGAGATGGTGTAGGAATGAGGAGTCGGTGCCTGCCGGTGCCATCCTGTAGGATACCTGCCCTTGTCACCGGTATCCTGGACACGGATCTGTTCTTGTGATAGAACCCTACCGATGGTTAATATTTTTACATTATGGCATGTTAGCATATTGTAATCAAGCCAAAACCAGACCCATGCCATCTAGCAGATTTTGACTCATGGTCCCCCTATATATGGTTTTTGTTTCTGAATTTTTCTTTTCTGCGTCACTGCCCTCGTCGGAGCCGGAAGCCCAGCCTTGCTCCTGGAGAGCTGCTGCTGGATTTGAACCGCCAACCCTGTGGGCTGCAGTCCTGCACACAACCACTGCGCCACCGGGGCTCAGCTTCTGTCTCTAAATTTCTATGGGAACAAATAGCTTTATCTTTCTCCTGCAGAGGAACTGGTGGGTTGGAACAGGAGCGTGATGGACCCAGATCAACCCCAGCTATTTAAATGCTGAAGAGCTCGGCAGGCAGAAAAGCAGACCCTTGATTTGCAAGGAAAGGCTGCAGTTTTGCTGTGTGGCGATTGGCAGGCATTCGTTTATCCAGCTGACCTTTGCTTCCCCATGGCATGCCAGAGATACAAGACAGGGGACTGAAATGTATGGATTGTGATAAGAGTTGTACAAGCCCCCCATAAAATGGATTTAATAGGAGCAAGTTATAAAAACTTAAAAGTGAAGCCCCAAAATAAAGAACCACTGGCCTCTCCCAAGGTCCTTCCATTGGGATGTGCTCCACCCTGACCCTGCTAGAGGGTCCTCAGGCCAGCGGCTATTGCCAAGTTGGGCACAAAGCAGGGAAAACCATGCAGAGCATGACTTCTGAATAAATGTGAAAGGTGACTAGGAATTTCTAAAAGACAGAGGCGCAAAGAAGAGGGGGAGAGAGATGGAAAAGGCATCCCACACGTGATTGGCCGGTTTGATAGCCAGAAGCAAGACAACTCAGCAGCCTTAGGAAGTGATCCAGGTGTGACGGAGCCTTTCAGACCACCTGACAGATGGCCCTTGGGGTGGGTGCTGTTTCAGCTTCAAGCTGTCCCCGGACTTGGAATGGGGTGTACTCTGTGTTGACTCCCATGGTGCTCTGGGGATGTTTGTAATTCCGTGGGAGATTTTTCTCACCTCACCCGGGGGGTTCTTAACACGGCAACCTGGCAGCTGCAGTGAGGTAGCATTGAGGAGGAGGGCGGGCAGACAAGGGGATTTCCAGGGGGCTGGCCCTCCATCCTTTACTGACTGGCCAGAGGCCTGAGCAAGGCGCTTTCCCCTCTGTCAGCCTCTGGGCTGCCTTTGTTCAATGAGGCAGTTCGATGAGATGAGCTCTGGCTCTTTGGCTCTCTAAGCTAATAGCTTTCATGGTATATATTCCTGTGGCTTATTTCGTTATAGACTCCACACATAGTTGAACTGTAGAGAAATCAGAAAATGTATATAAGTAGAATAGAAGATACCCACTCGACTCACGGTCCGCCATTCATCTCTGTTCCTCTCTGACGTTATTTTTATCCACGCAGATACAGGTAGACATGGATGACTCACTTCCAGCATTCCTACTGTTGGTTTAAAATTAGCTGGAGACAGAGGAATTTGTGGTGCTGCATCAAGGGTACTTCCCGCTCAGCGGATTTGATAGGGTTTTAAATCTGTCTTTTATAAGGACTGGCCAGAGTCCAATCGGAAGAGCTCCCCAAAGGATGTGCCAGGAATTTCTGCATACAGCCTTTCTGTGGCCACTATGACTCAAATCTGGGCTCCTGCCAGGTTTTCCTTCCCTTCTCCAAAAGGGACATAAATCTGTGATTTGGAAACTGATGAGTAACCTGCAGGCTCTGCTTCCCAGTGGGGCCCCTTGTCTCCATTTCAGGGTGTGATGGGTTCCAAATGTGCGGGTGTGTGGCGTAAACTGTATCCTACCTCTTGGCCTTAGCAACTGGTGTTGCCCTAATCTCCAGGACGGCGTGGTTCCCAAAAGGAGATGGAGTGTCCTGCCAGAGCCAGTGTGGGGTATTGACTTGCAAGCCCTAACCTCAGAGCACTTGGCTCTTCACCTCCTTGAAAAGCTTTGGGTATTTCTCCCTTTGCTTCAATTTCCTCATCCATCAGAGTGGGGAAAGTATTTTCTGTTTCCCAGGGAACTTGCAATGGCTGATATGTCTCCGGTTCTTTGTGACCAAGTGTCAAGGCCTTTGTTTACTCTTGAGACTGGTGTTGACATCAGGAGGAGGGAGGGAAGAAGAAGAAAGAAGAAAAATGACCCCTGTGATCACATCAGGTCTTCTGGGGGCAGAGCATGGGGTTGGGGGAGGGTGTCCCTTTCTGGGCTCGATGTTTGAACCCACAGAAACAACAAAAGGCCTAATTGAAGATCCGTCCTGCCTCAGTTCTGAAAGGTCGCAGAACCTTCCTTCATGTTCCATGACCAAATCCAACCCACTGCTGTTGAAGCAATTCCAACTCATGGCATAGTGACCCTAAGTGACAGAATAACACTGCCCTGAAGGGTTTCTGAAGCTGTAGATGATGCCCGGAGCAGACTACTCCATCTTTCTCCCAGAGAGCAGTGGGTGGATTCCACCCATCAACCTCATGATGAGCAGCTGAGTATTGTAACCCCTGTACCACCAGGGCTCTCTTCTTTGTCCCATCGCCTACTACTGCCCCAAGCCTTCCCCAGTTCCTGAGAACTCGGCCCTGCTCATATTGGCACGTACCCACCCAGCCGGCCTGAACTCAGTTTGTGACCAGATCCCCTTTGCATCCAAGACCAGCAAGTTTAGGGCTTTGTTCTGTTTGGACAGTTCCACTGGCCCAGACACAGTCGCCGTTTACTGGAAAACTAGTTTCCTTTTAGTTTGGGATTGACGGCATTTATTGTCAGCCTTTCCCCAAACCCATCCCATGAGACGGTGGTTCCTAAGTATTTTGAGTCGTAAACCTTGTTCAGACTCTGGTGGAAATAGTAAGCCCTGCTCCTCTGAGAAGCGCAAAGGCGCGGACAGTTTTGCAGGCAATCTTAGTGGCTCTGTGATATCCTCAGAGCATGCTGGTAAGAATCCTGGTAAAGCACCCCTGCTCTCCTGTTTTTGCTTTGTTCACCTTCTTACGCTCTCCCCGGTGAGAACCTGGGAGATGCTGGAGTCGCCGTCAGCTCAGCCCCACCACGGTCTTTCTATGTGGCTTTCAGAAGTCTCCATCTCTCTCTGAGGGCTGTCGAAAAGGGGGAAATCGGCCTGCTCTGTCAGTAGGTTTAGTTGCTTGTTTTTTAATCGGAGATCCTCTAGTCTCTTGGTCAGGGATTGACCACGTTCCTATCACTCCATAGTTCAATCATGTCAAGTAGAATTGTATAATTGCAACCACACTCATTTTCCAGACATTTTCTTCATCATGGACTCCTTGGCATCATCTCCTTTTTACCTGACCACCACCACTGTAGCCTCCCCCCACCCCCACCCCAGGCATTTCACTCTAGATCCCCTGGAACCAGCTGGGGAGTATGGGAAGATATGCTTCCTGGAATTAAGGGAAGGTAGGTCTCCCTCTACCAGTAGAAGACACTGATTGGAGTCTTGATGGGCAGAGGGCCTTAATTATCATCTGTTCTTTCCTTGTTATTTATGTAATGCATGTATTCTCTTCATACATTTGGACCATAGGGAGAGTGAAACATAGTATCAACTGCTGGACTCTTGAATTAAGGGAGCCATAGGCAGGAACAAGTAAATTTTTTATGAATGCACATGCTTATAGATGGCTAGGTTACTTACTATGTTGTTGATAGTTACCATCAAGTTGGTCACTGCCATGCACAAGGGAATGAAATGCCCAGTTCAGTGCCAACCCCATGATCTTTTATGGATCAGACCTGTATAACTCATAGGGCTTATCTTGACTGATTTTTCAGAAGTAAATCTTCAGCCCTTTCTTCCTAACCTGTCTTTGTCTGGAAACTCTACTGAAACCTTTTCAGCACCCCAGCACCCAAGCTTCCACTGGCAGATAGGTGGTGGCTGTGTACATCGCAATACATTGACCCCAAATCCAGTCCAAATCTGAATGGGAGGCAAGCATTCCAACAGTGCCCCGCAACCACCCAGTCATAGTCTTTAAAATTCTCCTGTCTGTACATGAGCTCCCTCAGTGGCTTGTTACTTAGTTCTGCAAACGTGCGAGCTCCTAGTCCCTGATGTATTTTTCGATGCTGTGAATAATACAGCATCTGAACATCCTAGGGAAATATTTTTGGGCAGAGTAGCACGGTCATACTAGATATGATTCGGTATACAAGGTTGGTTGCAATGCTCCTCCCATAGAAGGCATAACCCACTCCTGGCAAACGGTCACTGTGGATTAGGTATGTTGTGGATGAGAAGAAATAGCGATGGAGGCTTGGGTAGGTTAACAAGCAGCAGAAAGACCCCAGGAAATCCAAAAGATGTCTCCTGCCTACCCCTGTTGAGGCGTGACTTATCTTCCAACGACAAGCGGTAGCGGATCTCGACTGTTACAATGCTGAATATTTATTCAGCTGCACTTCTTTCCAGCGTTTCCTTGCTCCTTGGTCTTGGCTGATGTGTGCAGTGATTTCTCATTGTGCTGGAAGATAATTTCCAGAGTATCTTAAAATGAGAAGCCCTGGGAATTCATCAAAGTGAGATACATTTTATAAAGGACACATTCTGGCCAGGAACTCTGTGAAGGCTTTTGTGCTTCTTTTCCTGCAGGTTTTTTTTATTGTTGTTGTTGTTTTGTTTTGTTTAAAGATTTTATTGTATTTCTAAAGAACCTCTTGATATTCTGTCCAGATATCTTTCAAAGTGCTTAGTGCTACAGCCTTTATGATAAAAGATGTGAAAAAATTTGTCAAAGTGTACTATTTCCAAAGTTATCACTCACAGCGTGTTTATATAATGTTTTATGTGATGATAGTGATAATTTCTACAGTATCTGACCTCCCAACTTAAATGAATTTTTCATCATAAAAATTAGAAAAATTGCTGAGTCCCCGGTGCATAGTGGTTGTGCGAGGGACTGCGGCCCACTGGGCTGGCGGTTCAAATCCACCAGAAGCTCTCCAGGTGCAAGACTGGGCCACCTACTCCCACCAGAGGGCAGCGATGCCCAACAAAAAAAAGAGAAAAATTTACCTTAACAGAAAAACCATATATTTCTCTGCTAGAAGATATAATTGCTGCTAAAGGCACACGACCAAAAAGGTGCAAATATTTTGGATGTATAGCCATCGGACTAAAATTGGAGAATGTTGCCTCCATTGGCTTTAAATTGCAGCAAGTGCGCCAACCCTGAACAGCTAGTGGGCAAATAGGCCAAAGCAAGTGTTGTCAATTCGCTCCTGCAGGCAACGGATGCCGACTCCTAGCGACCCCACAGGATGGGGCAGGACTGTGCCTGTGAGTTTCTGAGAGTAGACAGCCTCATCTTGTGCCAAAGGAGCAGCTGGTGGCTTCAAACTGCTGACCTTGCAGACTGCAGCCCAAAGTGCACCCCCTACGCTGCCGATTAGAGGACCATGTTGATAATAAGGTCAGGACCCTGCAGCAGTGTCTTGAGAAATGGCAGTCACTAGGGTCACTGCCTGGTATCCCCCCCAGGACGACTTTGAAGATCCTGTTAAATAGTAACATTTTTACTCAGAACTTACCACGGTATCATCGTTCTAGACGAGTACGCCTTTCCCAGTGCCTCTGAATTTTGCTGAAGCATTCAGATATTTTTAAGATCTTTCTTGGGACAGAAATCCACGAAGACGTATGTGTTTGTGTTATTTGTAAATGTGGGAGAGGGGATTTGCGTTTCTCCCACTTCTCAGTTCTTCAGATTTTCCTTTCTCTCATGCCACGAAGGACCTTGAAGGAAGAAGATGGCAAAAGGGTGGTTGAAGCAAGTGTCCATTCCGTACTATTGTGTTCAAACCGTGCATATCTGAGGTGTGTGACATTTGCACAACACCAGGCTTTCTTAAAGAAGTTTGTTGATTTCCTGAGTGAAACTGTAATTGCTAATATACCCATATACAGATTTTCCTTGGTGACTCTATTGGACTTGAGTTCAATTATAATGTAAATGGTTTTTTTAAACAACTAATGAGTGCAAACAACTTGACAGCATAAGAATATACACAAATAAGTAAACCAAAACAAAACGTGCACATATCTCTTGACTCTTCCGATGGAGTTCTAAAAACGTCACTCCGTGACATCTGTTGTTGTTGCCTAACCACTCATTACATCCAGTTCTTAGGAATATTCCAATCAGCACTAGACATAAACCTGGAAAAAGCAAGACCTGCCATTTTCCTACCACACCCTCTGCCAAAGGACAGCCAAGTCCCAAGGAATGGACCCGTTGAACATTGTCCCCCAGGGGGCGCTGGGCCCTTCATCCAGTTCTGCTGCCACAGTTGACAAATTCTTGGAAAATTGCTTCAGCTCTCAGGTTGTTTTTTTTTTTCTCATCATGGCCTTGGCAGTGGGAAATTCTTGACCTTTGAGGGTAGGTTTGAATTTTCGGAAACCACCTAAAGTAATTGGAAACTCTTATGAATCAAGGGGGATGAACAATTTGCAGAACAGGACATCTATTTAATAAGAAAACAGTACCAGGGCGTACAACGACTCGTGAGTCTAGACAATGGCTCCTTGATTGACCTTGCCAAGTTTACTTGATATGATTGATATGAGCATCAGCGTAGGGGACTTTCGACAGGTGATGCAGCATCCTGAACTTCAGTTTCCTTAGGTGTAAAATGTCAGTCCAGGCTAAAGTGACCAGATTTTAAGTGGGACACCATTGACCACCGGGTGGGAGGTGTGTGTGTGTGTGGGGGGGGGGTCCTTGATTAAAAATTTGGTCTATATGGAGCAACAAAAATGTTCATAGAACGCAAAAATAGTATTGTAATATGTTTAATTTTAAAACGCCGCAGGACAAATTGTTAAAAAGCGGGACGTCTGGTGGCCTTATCGAAGTGGGTCTTTGCCAACAAAAGATAAACCACATGCTTCGGAGAAACCAGAGCAAGATGGGCTTCCCTGTGGGGCTAGCCCAGGGACAAAATCTCTGATGAGGGTGGAGAAAGACCGTCCCCAGCTTCCTTGTCAGACAACGTTCTGAGCCGCAGACCTCTGCTAAAGTAGCCCGGCTGGAGCGGCAGAGGCAGCTCATCCTTCCAGCAAGTTAAAGTACCTTTCATTGGCCACGGAGACGAGAGGAGCGCTAGTGTACCAAGGGTCAAGGAGCTGGCGCTCAACGAATGTTCTCGATTGCTCCTTTGTCCGGCACAGAGAGGTGCCTCTCCCATTTCCTTTACAGACGTTCTCACTTTATAATCTGCAGCCCTGAGACTCTTTCTGAACTTAGAAGTTGATAGAGGGGAAAGGAAAAAGGAGCAGTTCTTTTTTTTTTTTTTTTTTTTTAACAAGGGCATGGCTTCAAGAGATGGAACACATATTAAAGTTCAGATTATTGGGTTCCTTGTCACTTTTCTTTTTCCCCTTTTGCTTTTCAAGTAGTCTCTTGATCCAGAAGTTTAATTCGCAACCCATGGGGAGCTGAGAGCGAATATCCCCAGGTGTGCGTGTGTTTGAATCTTTGTATTTTCTAGAAGCTACAGACACCCCAGGTATCTGCAGGACAACAACTTCCGGGGAGCTGTTAAAATTCGGGACAGGCTTCCTGACTGTGTTCCCCATGGGTTGAAGCAGGACCCTAGGAAGCGCCCAGGATTGCAGTCCATGCCACCTGGCCCCGGCACCATGCCTGCTACTGGGGCATTTGGGCTCGTCACTGCCCCCCTGCTTCTCAACCTTCCTGCAACCTGTCCCAAGTGACTTTCTCAAACCACAATTAGAAACGGGTTGGAGGCCAGGATGTATGGCCAGCAGGAAGATCAGCTGCTTGGGTTCATGGTTTCCAGTGCCACAACATTTCTCTGCTCCTTGACATAACCTTCTAGGCTAAGCGCCTTTAGGCTCTCTTTGAGAGGATGGCTTTCCTTTTAGAAGGGAATCCTGGTACTCAGAAGAATATATTTCCTATGGTAACCTTTCAGAGTGTAGAACTCGTATCCTTAGCATGGTCACTGGGGGGGCTACAGTCTTCCAGCACAGGCATGGGAGTGAGAGTTTAAAAGGTTTTCTTGAGACACTGTTTCTAGCAAACATAATTCACTTTCCCATTTTGGTTAATTTTCAGTTTGAGTTTAGAAGAAAAATGCAGGAGAGGAACATGCAGCTGCTAAGAAACCAAGATGGTACTGTTTTGGAAATGCAAATACTTCTGGTTTGCATTTACTTAAGGAAGTGGGATTGCTGCCTTCTATCTATTCCTTTGAATACAGATATTATTTAAATGACATCATTTCAAGTGGCATACACTGCCCAGGAGGTTTTGAGGAAATTCTGAGAAAAATTAAAAAGCAAAACAAAATTACAAATCTTAGGTATCTTTGCATGCTAGAGGCCAAGAAGCAAAAATGATGGCATTTCTTGGCAGGCGCCCAGGCTCAGCAAAGCCCACGCCCAAGACTGTCTCCATAGCTTCCTGTGGTTTTTCCACTGAAGAGAAACAGCCTCTTGCTTGGAGGGTCCGGGCCGGCAAGTTTGTTCATCAGCTTGATCAGGAGCATGATATTTTCGCCTGGCGGCTGTGCTTCCAACAGGCTCCATTTGGGAATTTTGATGTAGCACCATTGTTGTAAGTTAAAATTAGTGAGCCACTTTCACTAAGTTGAGTTTACAACAATTGTCGTATACAAATGACTTTTGGTAAAACTCAGTGGCTTCCTCTGATTATGAGTTATCGCGCTATGCTATCATGAAATCAAGCCCCAGATCAAATGTTAGCACACATGAATATTTATTAACCAAAATTAGCTCTAGTAAGACTTGGTCATTAGACCTGTTGGTCTTTTCGCTGTATTTCTCACATAAACATTTAGTAGAGACACACAGCAGTATTCTTGCTTCAGGACATCGTGTGGTCTTTTAGTTAGATCAGGTGGTGGAATTCTGCTGTTAAGTGTCCAAACCCAGAAGCAGATCTGTAGGCTCAGGCGGCCCCTGCAGAGAGCCTTGGGCTGCCTGAGTCTTCAAACCCACATGTTTATGCAACGTAGGAGTCTCGGGCTAGTGCGAACGCTTAATGTGCTTGTCTGCGAGCTAAAAAGTTCTCGCGCTTTTAGTTCTTCCTTGGAAGAAAAGTTCTGCCAGTTTACATCCCCAAAAGCCAGCCACAGCAAAATCTGTGGTGCACTCTGACACACATAAGGTCTTCATGAATTGGAATCAACTCACTGGTAACTAATAAGGGTCACATGCACTGTTGGAGGGCCTTGTACAAGATTTCTTGCCAATCCAATGCCATTCTTTTCCTCCATAGAATCACGTCTCTCACCTTTATACTCAATGGGAGACCGTCTGACATCCATTCAGATAACTGTATTCACTCAGGACCTGATTCTGAATTAGTGGACCTCTCGTTTGTATTTCACATTTCAACCCAGTATCCCTGAGCTGATGCTAGCCCGTAGTTGGCGCTGTTCTGTAAAGCTTCCAGGCTGAAGATCTTTAAGGGAGCAGACAGCCGCCTCTTTCTCTACAGAGCAGCGGGTGGATTTGAACCCCTGACATTGCAGTTAGCAGTTCAGCACTACCAGGATTCCTGACATTCCTGATTTAAAAAACAAGTCAGTGCTGCCTCAGAGAGCTTCTATTGGGCAGGGTAAATCTGCTCTTTTGGGTTTCTGAGACGTATCTTTTTTTTTTCTTTTTAAATCATTTTATTGGGGGCTCATCCAACTCTTATGATCAATACATATATCAATTGTATGTAGTCCACCTTTCCACATTTGTTGCTATCCCGAGACTGTTATAGCTACGGTAGAAAGCCCCGTCTTTCTCCCACGACGTGGCTGGCGGTTTTGAACTGCTGACATTTGGGGCATTTGATTCAGTTCTAGAATTCAAAACACAGGTTTATATAGAACTTGAAAGTACCCAGGCGGGGGGGTGGGGAGAGTACCCGCCCAGGAATTGGAATTGTGCTGAGCAGAGCAGAGCTTTCATAGTACACATTTTTTCCTGGTAGTCAGGCATCGAGCACCTTGCTCTGAGGTAGTGCACTCAGTGGTGTCACCTGGGAAGGTTCTCTCTGGTCACAGTGAATGTTTGCATAAAAGCAGTTTCACTTGAACCTTGGTTTTTTGTGTGTGTGTGTGTGTGACGGTCGATATAAGACAACAGTGTGCGGCTATTGAATTTTGTTTCCTGTTCAGGAAAAATGCAGCACCCATGGTGATGTTGGACACAATTTACAGGGGGGAAACTCAGGTGTTAGAATGTTTTTCTCATTTCAAAAACGGTAACATGTTGAATGATGGCAGTCCTCATTCTAATTGTCCTTCAACCTGAATGGGTGAAAATGTCAACTGGGAGTTCATGCCACCAGGTCAGACTGTTAATCAAGCTTTCTATTTAGAGGGTCTGAAAAGATAGCACAGCAGTGTACAACAAAAAAGGCCTGATTTGTAGCACACAGGGGTCTGGTTTTGCCACCACAACAATACACCTTCTGACGCAGCCATCCAAACAGATGAGTTTGGAAAAAGTTTCCAAAACAGAATCTCAGATTTGACAAATGTATTAAGTGTCATGGAAAGTAGTTTGAAGGTGGTAGGTTGTTTTTTTAAAAAAAAAAAGTTAAAAGTACGTGCTTGAGGGGTATGTAAATGCCATTTTTGGGGGGGGGGGTACCCATTTATATGTTGGAAGAAACCATAGTGTGAAGCACAGAGTGACAAAAAGATGAAAATGCAACAGAGGAAATAAGAGACAAGAGGATGAAGAAGATAACTGGAGTCCTGGAAAACAAGAGAATAGTGCTATAGCAATATTAGAAGACATTAAAGCTGAACATTTTCCAAATAAGATGTCAAGCTTCAGAAGCACAACAAATCCAAATCAGTATATGTAGGACTTCAAAAAATGTATAGGGAAATAGCATTAAAAGATAACGGAAACGGATTCATACAGGAAGGGTAGTGGGAAGGGAGGGGAAATATGAGGAGTTGATACCAAGGGCTTAAGTAGAAGGAGGATGTTTTGAGAATGATGGCCACAAGTGTACAAATGTGGTTTGCATACAGTAGATGTATGTGTGGATCGTGATAAGAGTTGTATGAGTCCCCAATAAAAAGATTTTTAAAAAGATAGCAGAAATATGGGGAGCTGATACTGGGGGCCTAAGTAGAAGGAGGATGTTTCAAAAATTATGATGGCAATAAGTGTGGTCTGCATACAATGGATGTATGTATTGATCGTGATAAGAGTTGTAGGAGCCCCCAATAAAATGAATTTTTAAAACAAGATAGGGAAAATCTCTATGAATTTTTGGAAGTCCTTTTGCAAATAAAACAGTCTACACTTATATACCCGACATAATGAAGCTGAAGGAAACAGAAGGCAAAGCTGTGGGGGGGAAGACATTAACTTCAGAAGAGTGAAAGCCAAACTGACACGTGGCATCTCAATAGCACATTGTAAGCCAGAGACCAAAGGAAAGTAAGCTAACCCAGGATTTCAAACCCAGCGAAACAAACCACTCAAGAATGCAAGGACAGAGGCAACAGTGCAGCTGAAAGGTATTTTCCAGTAAAGGTAAAACTCGCCACCATCAGGGCAAGGTTTAAGATAGTGCATGGAACAAGTGGAGCTATGACAGATTAGAATTTACCGTAAGTTCTCTCTGGTGGGCGGCTGTGGCCCAACTCTGAATATTGACACTCAGAAATATGGCTCTAATGTTGTCAGATCTTCTGACTGTGTAAGAGGAGCTAGAAATCATAATTTTAATGTAAAAGGACCAGATTTTTTTAAAGTTGGTTCAAACTTAAATTTCCCTCCCTAGCTAAAATAATCCATAAAGAAAAGCCACCTATCTATAAGAGCCCCCAATAAAATCACTGGGGTAAAAGAACACACAAAAAAAACAACCTGTGGGGCTGAGCCCCAGTGGCGTAGTGGTTGTGCGCGGGACTGCGGCCCACTGGGACGGAGGTTCAATTCCAGCAGTGGGGCTGGGCCTCCTACTCCCACCACCGGAGAGCAGTGATGCCCAAAAAACAAAAAAACTAAAAAAAAAAAAAAAAAAAACAACCTGTGGGGCTGAGCCCCGGTGGCGTAGTGGTTAAGTGCAGGACTGCGGCCCATGGCTTGGCGGTTCAAATCCAGCAGCAGCTCTCCAGGAGCAAGGCTGGGCCTCCCACTCCTACCAGAGGGCAGTGAGGCCCCCCTCCCCCCCAAAAAAAACAACAACCTGTGTCTGTGCTATTTTTAGCTCAGGGGCTGTTAGTGACCTCAAGGGAACCAATAAATTGATAATAGAGAATAATATATTTTTAAAAATTAAGACATAATCAGGTGACTAAATTTGCTAAATGGAGCTTGCCTGGCAAATATGTGCTCATATATTAAGTCTCAATTTCAAAATTAAGAGATTTGTAGGACCAAAATTCGCATAATACAAAAGTCATCCAGGATAGTAATTTTCTCAAAGCAGGCACCTTGTACAGGGAAATTAAAACTTTTTACCATAACAACTTTATTGATGAAATGGAGTAGAGCTATTAGATGAATCAGAATTTAAAGGGAATAATGTACATTCCTTTCATTTTATTGAGAGTTCGTACAACTCTTACCACAGTCCATACACCCATCCATTGAATCAAGCACATGTGTACATTTGTTGCCATCATTATTCTCAAAACATTTTCTTTCTACTTGAGCCCTTGGTATCAGCTCCACCTATTTTTCCTCCCTACCCCACCCCCATGAACCCTTGATAGCTTATAAATTATTTTGTCATGTCTCACACTGCCCAACATCTCCACCTATTTTTCTGTTGCCTGTCCCCCAGGGAGGAGATTATCTGTAGATCCTTGTAATCCGTTCCCCTTTCTACTCCACCTTCCCTCTACCCTCTGGTATTTCTGTGCTCACCACTGGTCCTGCAGAAGTGCTCTGTCCGGGATTCCCTGTGTTCCCAGTTCCTATCTGTACCAATATACATCCTCTGGTCTAGCCGGATTTGTAAAGTAGAATTGGGATCTCAATGGAAGCGTGGGGGTAGGGTGGGGGGAGGAAACATTAAAGAACTAGAGGAAAGTTGTATGTTTCACTGCACTCTTACTGGCTTGTCTCCTCCCTGTGACCCTTCTGAAAGAGAATGTCCCATTGTCTAAAGATGGGCTTTGGGTCCCCTTTTCCATACTCCCATTCACACTGACATGATTTTTTATTCTTTGATGCCTGATACCTGATCCCATTGACACCTCGTGATCACACAGGCTGGTGTGCTGCTTCAAGGTAGGATTTGTTGCTTCTGAGCTAGATGGTCGCTTGTTTACCTTCAAGCCTTTAAGACCCCAGATGCTGTATCTCTTGGTAGTTGGGCACCATCAGCTTTTTTCACCACATTTGCTTCATTGCTTGATTCTTAAGATGATGTACTCCTGTTTAGAGAGCAATGGTTTTCAGTATGGTCCAAAGACAAGTAGCACTACCGTCATCTGGTAACTTGTTAAAAATACCCATTCACAGACCCCATCCCAGAACTGCTACCCCCAGTAATTGCAGTCAGGTCAGCTCTGACTTACGGCCAACCAGTGTGTGTCAGAGTGGAGTTGAGCTCTGGCAGGTTTTCACTCCAGGGTTTTCTTTCAGCCTAACTCTGAGTGGACTCAAACCTTCAACCTTTCAGGTAACAACCAAGCATAGTAACAATTTGTATCAACCATTGACTCAAGCCCAAAACTGATAAAGGGGAAACTGCAGTGGGGCACAGAAATTTCTTTGTTTTTTTAAATGCTTTTATTGGGGGCTCTTACAGCTCTTCAGTGCTTCATTTGTATCAAGCATATTTGTACACATATTGCCATATTCATTTCCAAATATTTTCTACTTGAGCCTTTGGTATAATAAGCTCCTCTTTCCCCCTCCCTTTTTTTAAATGAATCATTTTATTGGGGGCTCATACAACTCCCATCATGATCCATACACACATCAATTGTATGCAGGCCACATTTGCACATCTGTTGCCATCAACACTCTCAAAGCATCCTCCCTCCACTTAGGCCCAGTACTAGCTTCCCCTATTTCCCCTCCCTCCCTCCTCCACCTTCCCCATGAACCGTTAATAATTTCCAAATTATTACTTTTTCATAGTGACACTGTCCAATGTGTCCCTTCACTCACCTCCCTGTTGTCCATGCCCCAGAGAGGAGGTTATATGTAGATCCCTGAAATTGGTTCCCCCTTTCCACTGCACTATCCCTCCACCCTCTCAGTATCACCACTCTCACCAATAGTCCTGAGGGAACATCTATCCTACATTCTCCACATTTATGTTTTAAGGTGGCTTTTGGCAATCCTGGTGTTCTAGAAACGTGGAGAACAGCTACTCTCATTCCATGTCTTCCTTGTCACTCACAGCCTCACTGGAGAGGATAATGTTTCATGTTCAGCATTTCACTTACTTGGGTATTTACACAGAATCTGCTGTAAGTTGAATATAATTCACACCTTCTGTATTCCTCTGCGTAGCCAGTTACTTACTCAGTACTTACCATTTAATACATAATTTTTCAAATAAGCCTTCCTGTGTTTAAAATATTGAACCTAACTTACTGTAATTTGTCTTAATCTGAAGGAGGAGGAAGGGGATTGTTGACAGAAAGATCAGCTATTTAAACTCAACACCCACTCCATGGGAAAAAGACGAGGCATAGTAAAACATTTCATTTACACAAAGTGTTCTACTATGGTCATATTTATATTTCTTAGCTCTTTTTTTAGCTCTTATTCGACAACTTTATTGAGGTTTACCTCACTACTGTACAATTCTATCTGGATAGATGACATTATATGCATAGTTTAGCAAATAGATCCTGTTCTGCAGCCATCAAGCTTAGTTCATCAAGGAGGAAGGAGTTTTGTGGATAGGGTGGAAAAGCCTCACTACACTATTGAAAGAGATAATAGATAAGAGAAATGCATGTTTTCCAATGAGA
>PVJH01018926.1:0-43994 GCA_004026705.1 Nesogale talazaci
AAAAAGTTTGACTCTAATAATAAATTTTTTATTACTTGGAAACTTGCTTTCCTTCACATAAAATAATGTGAACAGCTACACTAATTAAGGCACATAGATCTCTTTTTAGCTTTCTTGGCATATACGTCACATATTTATCATACATTCTAATCATCTGATAATATTTTTAAATTTTCTGCAATCATCATCTTCTGAGATCGTGGTGTCATCTACGTTCTTTTCTTTGTTCTAGCATGATAGCTTCAGTGATCTCTTCCTGAGGGCATTAGCTCACTCTTTAATAACTGCATTATAGACCAAAGTATGGGTGATACATATATAGTTAGGTCCCGATTGTCTAACTTTTTAACTGCTGAAGCAAGCTTTTTATCAAAACAAAGATTTCACAATATGGACACTATTGACATTTGGGGTCAGAACATTCTTTGAAGTGAGAGAATTGCATTGCAGAATGTTGAGTGGTCCCATTCTGAGTTATTTCAAACAGCATTCTGATCTGACCAAGAACCAAATAACCAGCTGTTTTTGTCCAGGACAGCACCAGCACCCACACTAGTCACTGAAAGGTGTGATCTTCTCCCTTATTATTCGCAACTTAATAATGACCAGAAGTGTGACTCCCCATGTCCAACTATCAGGTGCTGGTAAGGTTCCTTTCTTGCTAGAGATCAAGTTTTCAAAAGCACTACTTGCCGTCCTGGTATTTGTAGGCACACACTCTTGTGAGCTGATCATCTCGTGCCTTCTCCGTGGCAGAAGCACTGTCTTTGACCAGTCTTTCTGTCCTGTGCATCTCCACAGGGTATTCTGCTCTGGTCAACGGGACCTTTCCCTACTGCTCCAGTTTTCTCCACTCTCTATTTATTTTTCTTTCCCTTCTCTTGTCTCTGCTTATTTTTCTTATTCTTTTCTTTTCTCCCCTCCCTCATTTGTTTTATATTGAATTTCACTATTAAAATTTTGGTTTGGTTTGGTTTAGTTTGCCTCACCTAAAAGAAGAGAGCAATTGTGTCCACATTACCCAGGCACACCCATTCTTCCAGCCATCCTCAGAACCAACTGCAAGAGTGCCACCACCTAGCCGTGCACCCCTTGATCTATGATGGGCAGTGATCAACACCAGACAAGACCAACTACAACGACTGTACCTCAAAATCAACAGCAAAAATCTGTGCACACTACACAGCCTCTGCCACACCCTCCAGGAAGTGGGGAGCACTTTTGAGAGCCGCCAAGCAAGTCATCAGAGTAGCACACTGCCCTGCTTCCCCAGAAATGTGAAAACAGCAAAGAAAAATCCTGGGCAAAAACAAACCAAAAAGAGCAACATAACATTATCAATTAAATATAAATACCATAAGACCATGTCCTAGAGACAACCAACAACTTCAGTTGACATTAAGAAAGAAAACCAGTATCCAAAAGAGAGAGTCAGATAACACTTCTGAGAAAAAAAACCTTGTGGGAACTGCTAGTGAGCAGTTCAAAAGAATTGCATTTATGTCCCTTCAATGAATTAACAGGAAGATTTAGGAGGACACAGAGAAATTCAAGGAGGATATTGATGAAACGCTAAAGAAATGAAGGGAATGATGTAAGAACAGATTTACAAATAAGTGAAAAATTAGAAACCTGACAAAATAACAAATAGAAATCCAGAAAATTAATACTAAAATTTCAGAAATACATAATATTTTGGAAAAGCAAATGAGCATAATTAGCAAAATTGAAGTCAAGTTTCTCAATAATAATCTGCTTGAGAAACAATCAGAGAAAAAAGAGCAAAAATGAAGAAACTCTAAAAATTATGTGGAATACTATCAAGAGGAATAACATTCATGTAATTGGAATTCCAGAATAGGAAGAAATGAATAACATTCATAGAGAAAACTGGCAAAAATGTGTTAAAAGAAAACATTCCTAATATCATGAATCACAAGGAGATATTCACCCCCCAAACTTAACAAACCCCAAATAAGATCTATCCCAAAAGAAAGTCATCAAAATATACCATAATCAAATTTTACAAAACCAAAGACAAAGGGAAAATTCTGAAAAGCAGCTCAGTAAAAGCAAAACATGACCTAAAGTGTAGTCGGTGTGGCCGAGTTCTGATTTCTCTACAGAACAAAAATGACATGAGGTGACATTCATAAAGTTCTGAAAGAAAAATTTCTGATTAAGAATTATATCTCTTGGGGCTGAGCCCCGGTGGCGCAGTGGTTGTGCACGGGACTGCGGCCCACTGGGACGGACGTTCAATTCCAGCAGTGGGGCTGGGCCTCCTACTCCCACTACCGGAGAGCAGTGATGCCAAAAAAAAAAAATTATATCTCTCAACCTGTCACGATGACTGATATATAACCCCCGTCTAGCGGGATGAAAAACAAAAGTGTGGGTGAAGGGAAACAACCATCAGTGTAAGACATGAAAATAATAAAAATTTATGAATTATCAAGGGTTCATGGGGGGAGAGGACAAGCTGATATCAAGGGCTCAAGTAGAAAGAAAATGCTTTGAAAATGATGACAAAATATGTTCAAAGGTGCTTGACACAATGGATGGATGGGTGGATGAATTATTATAAGAGCTGTTGGAGCTCTTATATGATTCAAAGAAAAAAAGAGAAACTCCATTATTGCCATTCTGACCTGAATCCAATGAAATAAAAAAGAGGTAATAGAGAAAAGATACATGAATTCACAAGGTAATTGAAATCCTGCATTTATCAAGTTGATTTAGAATATGTGTTATAAAATCAAAAACACTTTCTAAAACCAATGCTAGAAAATCATCCTAGGGTGATTTTGTAACTGTAGAGAGCCCTGGAAGCATCGTGATGCTGTATTTGCTCGCTGAAGGGCCAGCAGTTCAAAACCACCAATTACTCCTTGAGAGAAAGCTGAGACTTTCTACTCCCTTAAAGAGTAGTCTCAAGAGCCCACAGAGGCAGTTTGAGCCTGTCCTACAGGGTGCTCTGGGTTGCATTGGCTCCATGGCTTCAAGAGAGGGTTGGCTTTTAAAATGGTTATATATCCGAAGTGTATAAAAATATTATATGTTGATATGTTCAGAGAATCTGGAGTTTTAGAAACTCCAGTTCTAATGCCTGCCTCAAGTAAAGTTATACTTCATTGTCAAAACCAAAATAAAAATTTATATCTCTCTCAAATATGATGGTGAAATTAACACTTTTTCAGGTAAAAATAAGTTGAAGGGATGTCTAGAAACTAAGCCAGATATACAAGAAATACTAAAAGGTTCTTCAAGTAGATAACCAACAGTGGTAGATAATAACCTAAGATTAGCACCAACAACAATGTCACCTAGATATAAAAGCATTCCCCCCAAGAGGAAGCTACAAGATGGAAAGCAATAGCCCATGACAGAAAGTAAATTGGTACTGAAGAGCAACTAAAAGCAAATCAGGGGGGGATAAAAGTTACAGAACTTCCAAAAAGGGATGTCAAGAAAATATCAAAATAAAATCCACTGTTTAAACCAAAGAAAATAGTAAATTACTAGGTAACCTCAAATAATATTAAATAAACCTCAGCAAAATAAAAAAGAAGAAAAATAAAGATCTAGTGAACACTAAAGGAAAGATCAACAATGAAAATGATAAGAAAATCTGTAAACAAATGGACAAACGGTATCAGGCAAGAGACAGAGTAGTAGAATACATACAAAAATATGGCACATGGATATATTGTCTTGTTGTAGGTGCCACCAAGTTGAGTACAACCAATAGGAAGCACAAGATGAGTGGACTTGTAGAGGCATTAATTGGTGTCATGGCTTATGTGGGGTAAGGGGAGGGAAGGTGAAGGAAAATGTGAATCAAGAAATGAATACAGCTGGTGGAGAGGATGATCTGGAACTGATGGTGGTGATGCATATAACACTTTGTTTAAATACGACTGAACTATGGAAGTATGTGATATGTAAACTCTATATCAATAAAACTATAGGTGGCGTAGTGGTTGAGTGCGGGACTGCGGCCCATTGGCTTGGCAGTTCAAATCCAGCAGCAGCGCTTCGGGAGCAAGGCTGAGTAGCTCCCACGACCACCAGAGGGCAGTGATGCCAATAAATAAATAAATAAATAAATAATAGTGTGTGTTGGGGGGAAGGTTGAAAGACTACAGAATCACTGTACCAAAAAGAAACTAGTCATTATTCAACCACTTCAACAGGTAGCATATAATCAAGAACCAATGCGACTGAAGGAAGAAGTCCAAGTGGCACTAAAAGTGTATTTTAAGAATTTATTTTTGTGGGTTTTTTTTATTTGTCTGTTGATTTTGTTTTGTGGGTTTCTTTTGTATATGAAATCTAGGATTAATAAATGCAAAGAGTCAGTAATTGGACTAATAATTAATAATAGGAGATGTTGGGGGGCAATGAGAGCTAGCAATGAGTTCAAGAAAGAAGAAAGTTTTGTAAAATTTTTTGTGATGATGACTGAAGTTTGGTGACTGAAATACAGAATTGGATGAGGTGTGAATTATATGTCAATAACAAAATTTTCAAACAAAAAAGTGAAAAATAAATAAGAGACTAGTGGAGCCCTCAAGAACACGGCCTTTGGTTTGGCCCCTTACGTCCTAGAATTGAACTCAAACCCATGGCTCAACATCCAGCCAAACAATAGAGCCAGGGAAGCACACACTCCTTAGAATAACCGATCAGTTGAAATCAAAGGGCAGCATTTACCCCAGACATGGCTCTCAGAAGACAGTAAGGAACAGAAAAGGAGTATCAATGGAAACAAGGAGATGAGGGTTGTTACTTTGCGTAGATTTCAAACAGTGGCATGAAACAAAAGGTGCATTAATTGCTGAATGGAAAACTGGTTTGCTCTATCAACTTTAACTTGCATCAAAACAGTTTGGGGATTCCTTCAAAAGGTTAACACAAAGCTTCTATGTGGTCCAGGAATTCCACTCTTGGGTATACACCTAAGAAATTTGAAAACAGACAAATGCGCACCATTGTGCTTTGTCAGCCATTGCCATCATGTCCATTCTCACTCATACCAACCCTATAGGACAGAGCAGAATTGCCTCTTTGGGTTTCTGAGACTAAATCTTTACAGGAGTAGAAAGCCTCAACTTTCTCCCTCCGAGCAGCTGGTGGGTTCAAGCTGCTGACCTTGTGACTAGCAGCTCAATATGTAAACCATTACACCACATTGCAGTACCATTCAAATGGCCAAAATATAGATACACCCAGGATATCCACAAACAGATAAACAAAAGGGACATATACAAAAGAGGATGCTTCAAAATTTTTGCAGGAAAATATTATTTGCCAATTCCATTTTTCCACAAAGTCTTTGCAGCCCCTTTATACAGTAGAATATAGAGCTGTAGTAATGTTCCTTATTTTACTTCTCTGGGTTCAATTATCTGTGACAATGCCTACACAAAACTCAAAGACAAATTTCATGATTAAAGAGTTTATTAAAGAA
This sequence comes from Nesogale talazaci, assembly GCA_004026705.1. Classification (NCBI taxonomy): domain Eukaryota; kingdom Metazoa; phylum Chordata; class Mammalia; order Afrosoricida; family Tenrecidae; genus Nesogale; species Nesogale talazaci. Next base: position 5,474 of record PVJH01018926.1, read on the forward strand.
ATGAACCAGTTATAATGTCAGTGAGATATGCTCAGGACAAACTTCTTTATCAGGACATGTTACAAAATTCTTTCAGGTCTCCTAATAAAAAAATAACTGATGCATTTGAAGTGTGGTGCTGGTGAAGAATATTGAAAGTACCATGGACTGCCAAAAGTACAGGCAAGTTGGTCTTGCAAAAAGTACCGCCAGAGAGCTCCTTCAAGACAGGACAAGCAAAACTTCATATTACAAACTTTGAACTTGTCAGGAAAGACCAGTCAGGCCCTGGAGAAGGAAATCATGCTTGGTAAGGAAGATGGATGGCACAAAAGAAAAAAGAGGAAAGCCCTCCAGGAGATGGATTGGCACAGTGGCTGCAACAATGGACTGGAGCATAAGAACAGGTCTGAGGATAGTGCAGAGTTGGGAAGTGTTTTGTGGTTTTGTGCTTAGAGTCACTATGAGTCAGCACCCTCTGAATGGCATCTAAGAGCAGTTAAATGTCTGAAGGGCATAGTACTCCAATGTACATCTCAACCTTTAGGCATTCAGCTAAGCTCTGTGGGTCAGCAAATTCCCATGCTTAAATGAAGTGGCCGAAAGCACCTCACTCAGAGAGCCAGACTCTTGGATGAGAACACTCAGCTGTGCTTGCTCTGTGGGTTAGGAAATCCACCACTCTATTCCATAATATGGATCCTGGGTCTGCTTCTGCTGCTCCTCCGATGTTGTAGCCATCACCTGGATCCAGGAAGTTCACTCCACAGGGTTCTCAGGTCCAGCGGACATACCCCACTCCTGGCACGTGCTGGTGATGAGATCCCTTCTCCTGCTTCTTGGAGGGCTCATTTTTACACAGCAGGCTGGCACTCTAAGGAATCCTGTTCCCAATTACTCGCAGGTGAATCCTATCGATATCCACTTTCTTCTTAGACTCATGCAGAAAAAAATCACTTGCTGAAAGTTAGAGGCTTTGGATGGAAGAGCCACTATACATAATTCACTGCCCCAGCAGAGAAGGTTACTCGGCCCAAATGAAAGATGAAGTTCTAATACATGCTAGTACCTAGATGAATCCTAATGGCATGATGCTAAGGGATATAAGTCAATCACCAAATGACAAATAGTGCTTTATCTCATCTAATTGAAATATTTAGAAGATGTAAAGGTGTAGTGTGTCAATCCAGGTAGACTAGAGAAACAAATTCACAGAGACACATGTGTATAAGAAAGAGATTTGTATACAAGGGCAATTGAATATTGAGAAATACCAAGTCCAGTCCAGATCAAGTCCATAGGTTCGATATTAGCTCATCTATCTCATACCAATCTATAATTTCCTCTTCAGACTCACAAAATACATATAATGATGCCAAATGAGGAAGGATCACAGGTCAGTCAGTTAGAAGTCTTGTGGACCCAGTAGCGCTTTATGCATCTCAGAGCTGGCAGGGATATGTGCATGACTTCTCTGACTCCAGACGTCCTATAGCATCAGGGTAGGTCCACGTGACTTCTCTAGCTCTCAGGTTGTAGAGCCATGTGTCTTGTCAGTAGAGTGTCTCTCAGGAATGACCTTTGTCAGTAGTGAAAGTGTATCTCCCACCTCCAAGGAGGAAAATACAGGAGTTCCCAGAATTCTCAGGAGAAATCCACGCCCACACAGAAGGCTCATTGGCTATGATCTGATTAACAGACTAGACTTCACCCCTTCCCTTAATCCTCTCAAGTCCCAAATTGACATCAGATTATGTAATTACCACATGTAGAGACCAAAGTTTTATTGGTGATTAACATGAAAGGAGAACAAAGTAAGAGGGAATCACTGTTTGAGAAGCAATGAGTATATTGCATTCGATGATTAATGTAATTGATAACACTATATTGTATGCATGAGATAAGTTGACCTGACAAATGTATTATATTACAATAATATTAAATATTAAATATTAATATTACAATCTCTTTGGATGCCACTCAACTGAAAGCCAAGGTCAGAGAGATAGCTGTTGTTTTGTGTCATTAGTCTAAGACAGCGGTTCTCAACTTTCTTAATGCTGCAATCCTTTAATACAGTTCTTCATGTTGTGGTGACCCCAACCATAAAATTATTTTCATTGCTACTTCACAACTGCAATTTTGCTACTGTTGTGAATCAGGTGACCCCTGTGAAAGGCCCATTTGACCCCCAAAGTGGTTACGACCCACAGGTTGAGAACTGTTGGTCTTAGATGTATTCCATAAGACTCCAGAAAAAAAGACAAGGGCCATTATTCAAGGAATAGTGTTGACCCCTCCAACCAAGCCAGCCCTATGGCAAAAATATTGGAGCAATGTTCAGCATAATCTTGATTTTTATAAAATCAATTGCTTAAATTTAAATGAAATTAGATTAATGGGTACATTTCCTATAGAACTAGTTAACTGGGCATAAAAAAACACTCTTCCACAAATTTTCTTCCTAACCAATGCCAGATGACCCAAAAAGACTACACAAAAGAAAGACAGCAATTCCATTGAGGACCAGTCTCATAACAAGATGAGAACAAAACAAAATAACACCAGCTCAGAAGTTCATCTTCTGAGGTCAACAAATAAATGCAAATAAAATTCCATGATCATAAATAGCATTTTTAATTTAGAGTTCTGTTTAACAAACCTCTTTCATGTCTTTGGGGATAACTTATAATAATAGTGCTTTGCCGAGTTGGTTTCACAAAATTATATTAAATGAAAAATCCTGTAGAACAGATGTGTTCACAAGTCCCTGCCGACACAGCACTCTATCGGCTTAATGAAAACACTGATGTGCTTCAGAATTAGTACTTTCCACTGTTACCACATTGTTATATCACAGTCTTAAGAGTAAAGGAAGTTAGATAGGAGGGGAGTGAGAAAATTGCCACAAGTAGGGGTCAAGGATAGAATATTTCCAATGAGGATACCTCAACACGGTGCAGAGGAAGAGAAAAGAAGACACGTGTTACTGGGGGATGTGCAGGCAGCAAATCGAGGACACAGAAGCAGTAATCTTAGTTTATTTTGATAAACTAAATCAAGCAAATAAACACCACCTCCATGCTCTGTTTAACAGGTTTCATTTAAATATAATTAGAATGAAGCAAAAACGATTTGCATCTCCCCCAAATTCACTGAAGTTAAATGTTTCCAGCAACCAAAAGTTCTTCTTTCGCCAAGTCAAGTCTTGTCTCAGGGGAACCCTAAGACCACTTAGCTTGTTCTTAAAAGTAGTGAAGGAAATTATATCTGACTCCCGCAGATAAGTTTCATGAGCAAGGATTGTTTGACTCTCTTTGGGAAAACTTAGCATTGTTCTTCACACATTAAGTTCAATTAGAACTTCATCTTCTATTTTAAAAGAATGCAAATTCCATAGAACTCTTTTCACCTTAAAACCACAAAGCATCCAGCTGGACTGGAGGAGGTACACTGGTAAAGGTGGGAACAGGGAATACAGGGAACCCAGGACATATGAACCCCTCGAGGCCAGTAATAAGAGTGGAGCTACTGGATGGGTGGAGGGAAGATGGGGTAGAGAGGGGGAGCCAACCACAAGGATCTCCTCATACCCTCCAATCAGGAGGACAGACATTGGAAGACTGGGAGAGGGGTGACATTGGGCAGTGTAAGATAGGACAAAACACTAATAATTTATGAAGTATTGAGGGTTGGTGGAGGAGGGGAGCAAGGATGGAGGAGAAAGAATGAGAAGTTGATAGCAAGGGCTCAAGTGGAAAAGCAGATATTTGGAGAATGATGACAGCAGCAGGCATGTGAAGGTGCTTGGCACGATATATGTGTTTATGTATTGTGAAAAGTGATATATGAGCCCCCCACCCCGATAAAATGATTAAAAAAAACATAGCAGACAAGTCTATAATGTGAAAAATTAAGGTTCTTCTAAAGACATTTCTGTCAGTTCATCACATTGTGGTGATTTACTCTGATGCTGGAAGCTATGTCCCCAGTATTTCAAATACCAGTAGAGTCATCGCTGGGGGACAGGTTTCAGCAGAACTTTCAGACTAAGACAAACTAGCAGGAAATTCTGGAAACTTATTTCCAAAAGTTAGGCAATGTAAAAACTGTGGCTCACAACAGAATACAATTCAATATGGTCCAGGAAGATTAGTTTCCTCATCTTGTAGGCTGGAAGGCAATATACTAACAGTAACAATGAATTAAACCATGTCAAAGACCAGGAGGAGGGTGTGGGACTGGATATGGTGGTTACATAATCTGGTGTCAATTGGGTCATAGCCAATGAGGCCTCTATGTGAGCATGGTCTTCTCCTGAGAATTCTGAAAACTCCTATATTTTCCTCCTTGGAGGTGGAAGACGTGCTCTTGCAACTGACAAGGCTCACTCCCTAAGAGATGTTCTACTGACAAGATGCATGGCACTGTGTCCTGGGAGCTGGAGAAGTCACGTGAACCTATGGTGATACAACCAGATCTCTGGAGCCAAAGAAGACCTCTGTCAGCGCTGAGGAGCTTACAGGGCCATGCTTCTTTCTTATAATATGAGTCTCTATGAATTTGTTTCTCTAGTCTACCCAGACTAACCCACTGGGCAATGTTTCATCTGATATTCATAAAGTCACTCTGAGCTCCAGCTGACAGAATGGCAATGAACATCAATTTTAAGGAAAACAAAGCACTGACTTAAAAAGAGTACCAGAGGGCGATGATAGCAATAAAAGGTAACTTGAACAATATTAGGAGCTGAAAAGAGACAAATGAAAGGATGAAATTCCAATTTATTCTTCAATATTAAGAGATGATATATATGTTAGATGTGTCCACAGGAGCGACCAGTTCCTGTGGAAGGACATCATGCTTGGTAAAGTAGTGGGGCAATGAAAGAGAGGAAGACCTTTGATGAGATGGATTGACACAGAGACTACAGCATTGGACTCAAACACAGGAATGGTTGTGAGGATGGTACAGTATCGGGTAGTGATTTTTTGTTGTTGTGCAAAGGGTCGCTTGAGTCAGAACTTACCCAAGGCACCTAACAACAGGAAGAATTAACAAGACTATTAACATTTGTAATAAACAATAGGCATACTTCTCAAGAAGGTATCACAAACATTTTTTTAAATAATTTTATTGGGGAGTCTTACAGCTTTCATCACAATCTGTACATGTACCCATCGTATTCAGCATATTTGTACATATGCTGCCATCATCATTTTCAAAACATTTTCTTCCTACTTGAGCCCTTGGTATCAGGTCATTTCCCCTCTCTCCACCTCCCTCCCTCATACACCCTCATACAATAATCTATAAATTATTTTTTGTATGTGTCTTACATCAACTGCTGTCTCCCTTCACTCACTTGTAGCCAACACTTTTTACTTCAGAGAATTCTTTTTAAGTTGTGCATCAAATCTGGTAAAAATGCTTCTCATTAGAAAGAATGGAAAATAAATATTTTCATGAAATCTATCCTCTAAGACATTTCTGAGGTGATGCTCACATTACATATTTCAGTTTAAAATAAAATGAATGTACACATTTTCACATAATTCCAAAACCTTCTGTCATATAAGTAATAGCCTTCCAGAGATTATTGAAAATAAAAGAAAGAGAAAATTTTGTATCTTAATTTGCTGACACAGTCATAGGAATACAGGTTTAATTTGCCTTTTCCACTCACTTTATTAAAAGAGATTAATAACTATAGTGCACCATCACAGTTCATAATGCATGCATATTATCTCTTTTAATCTTTCTCACAAGTTTCTGGGACTAGCAATGCTAGCCCTACTTTTCAGTAAAGTAACTGAATTCCAGAGAGATCAAATATTTTTCTAAATGTTAATGAACTCAAAACTAATGTTGTTATTTGGAAAACAATTCTAGAGAAAAAAATAAACCATAATAAAAGACATATGGGGAGATCAGGGTAGAGATAGTTAAAAACTGGAAAATGAAACAAAAACAAGCACAAATAAGATTTTTAAAGATTTACTGGTTGTGTTACTGGCTGTGTTAGTTCAGATTGACTAGAGAAACAAATCCTGCGACACTCATACATGAATAAGAAGAGTTTTCTACAGGAAATGATTATATATCAAGAAAGCATCCCAGTCCAGTCCAACTCAAGTCTTTAAGTCCATATTAATCCATAAATCCTCTTCAGATTCACAGTGTGGAAGCTATGTAAACTGTTGTCAATTCGAGACTTAAGCATTTAGCTCACCAATAGATCGCAGCTTGATGACCTCATTTGAGACACCGAGGAGACAAATAGCTTAATGGAGAAGGGACACATGCTCACTCCCTGTGAGACATTCCTGTTGACAAGACACATGGAGCTGTGCTAAAGCTCTGGAGCCACAGGAACCACATGGAGACTCCTGTCAGCACTGAGACACTTACAACACCACTGGATCCTCAAAACGTTCCACCCACAGGCCCATGATCTTCCTGCATGTGCATGTGGCATCATTGCATGTGTTTCATGATTCTGAAGAGGACTTTAGAGCTGGGTATTGGGTACATGGACTAGTATCTGACTCGTGGACTTGATTTGGACAAGACTAGGATGCTTTCTCAATATTCAACTGCTCTTGTTTATAAAACTCTTTCTTATACACATGAGTATGTCTATGTCTGTTTCTCTCATCTACCCAAACTAACACACACCGCCACATGCAACGACGCAGAATCCAGGAAGATCACAGGCCAATCGTGTGGATCCAAAGTGGCTGGGAACATGGCAGGGCTCCAGGAGCATTCAGGATGTGCAGCAAGGAGAGACATGAAGTGAGAGAGTGAGGAGGAGGTTTGCAGGATCCTCCATATGAAAAGGTCATGTTGCCTTGGAGACAAGCTATGATCTGAATGACTGATCTGACTAGCCAGATGTACCTAGCTGACATAAAATCATTTAACTAAAAAATACTTCCCTAATTTCACTAAAAACAAGAAGATGTTCATCTAAGCAGTTCAAAAAACCTAATAACAGACAGATTCCCCAAAGAAAATCACCACGGTGCTACATCATCAGACTTTCCGAAAACAAAGACAAAGAAAGAATCCTGAGAGAAACTCACACACAAAAAAATGTTACTTAAAAAGGGGTATCAATGGGACTCAAAGCTACAGGCTCTCAGCAAAAAAAAAAAAAAAAGGCAAAAAGACAATGGGATGACATCTATAAAATTTGCCAGCCAAGAATTACATTTCCAACAAAATTATCTCCCCAAAACAATAGCAAAAATAGGATATTTCCAGATGCAGTAAGCAGAATGCAATTAAAAATAAGGGAATTTGTAAAAACCAGACCAACATTATAACATGAAAAAGGAGTCCTTCAGAGAGAGACCCAATATCAGACAATAACCTGAGATGAAGACATCTGATAGCATCCTAAAGAAAAGATACATGTGGTAGTTAAATGTTTTTACATCAACTTGAAGATGTGTGGAGGTGGAATCCAACCTGTCAACCAGGTTGTGTGACCTGATGGTGCTTCCTTGAGGGTGTGGCCATCTCATGAGGAGGACCCTGGGAACCTCCTTCTCACTCTGGTACTTGGGGTTCCTGCTTTCTGGGATTCTATCATTGACCATGAGGTGTTGTCAGTGTCCTGCCATGTTTCCACCGGCCATGAATCCACATGACTCTACACCTATAGGCCTATGATCTTGTATTCTGCATCATTGCATGTGGTTGCATGAATCTGAAGTGAAACTTATGGACTAATAATGGACATAAAGATTTGAGTTACACTGGACTAGGATGTTTTCTTAATCTGAAGCTCTTTGTTGTTGTAGTTGTTGTTGTTTGTTTGTTTATTTATGTTTGGGGCATCACTGCCCTCTGGTGGTAGTAGGAGGCCCAGGCTTGCTCCTGGAGAGCTTCTTCTGGATTTGAACCGCCAACTTAGTGGGCCGCAGTCCCACAACCACTATGCCACCAGGGCTCAGCCTGAAGCTCTTTTTTATACATAAATGAGTATCATTGGATTTTTGTTGCTAGTCAACCTGGATGAACATCATACATGACTGAAAACAAGGAAGTAGAAATATTGTCTAGTGCTGCTTTTAAAAATACTCCAAGTTGAATGTTTTAACAAGCGTAAGTTTATTTTTGTTCATCCTAGAAGAGGTACCAAAAAAAGCCATTTTCTGTCTGTGTTGACTTACAGTTTAGGAGGAAAGTCCAATCCAATGTTCCTTTGAGTAGTCTCACCATTTCTTGACAACCTCCATTGGTCCTGTCATTAATCTTCCATTGTATCTAAGAGGTTCTCAGCATAGAAACCTAGACCGCAGAGACACACTGTTCTCACAACTTTTCTTTCTGGGTAGAAATAAGTCTCTCTGCTCTCTTGTCTCATCTTTTATAGCATGATCAAGAGAAGTTTTGTGGGCCAGTTGTTCGACTTATCAGGGCCCATCATGGGGGGAGGGGTAACTGCAAAATTATATCACTACATAACTGCCAAACCACTGAGACTTGTGGCCCAGTCAAGATGGAATGAATTTGGAGGTTACAGAATTCAATTTGTGACAGATATCAACCTATAAGCGATAACTTTAAAACAAAAAAGGGATTAAGCCATGTAGTTATAGAAATTCCATATGGGGGGGGCAAATCAAGATAATATCAAGAAATCAAAGACTCATCTACCTTAGATAAAGGTAACCACACAAAAAAATTAACAATCCTACTCATTAAAATAAAAATAAGAAAATCAAAAATATCTCAGTAAGAACAAAATAAACAATGAAAATGAAAAAAAAATCCAGAAATAAAAAAGAGAATAGTAAAGAATAGAAAAATAAATAAGAGAATAGTAAAAGGAATAACAAGTTGGAAACAACTGAAAAATTCAGAAACATAGCAAGATATAAGACTACTATACAAATATTAACCAGGTTGCTATATACTAAAACAAGAGCTCTGAAAACAAAATCAAGAAAACAATACTATTTATACCATGTACAATAGACACAAAAGATGAAGAACTTAGGAATACGTCTAACCAGAGGCAAAAAGTATTTTACAGAGAAAGCTACATAACATTACTAGAAAAACAACAACAAAGAAACCCACAAAAATGGAAGAATAATCCATGGTCATGGGTAAGAAGGTATAATATGTGAAAATGTCAAAATCAATAAAACCTATAAATGCGATGCAATTCTGCTCCAGAACCCAACTTTATTCTTTAAAGAAATTGAAAAATTAATTTCTATCTTTATATGGAGAGCAAAGAGACCCAGGAAGAGCTAGGAACTTCTTGAGAAGAAGAACAAAATAAGATGTCTTACAATTCCTAACTTCAAAACCTTCAGCAATAGTAGACAAAACTTCCTAGTACTGGTCCAATGATAGGTATACAGACAAATGGAACAGAATAGTGTTCAAGACTTCATCAAAAAAATAGGGAGACTACAGACTGAGACAATTTTTTTTAGCAATGACACAATGAACAAGGGACTGATCTCTAAAATCTATAAATATGGCAAGACCTCAATAAGAAAAAGACAAATAAATTTTAAAATGAGCAAAGAACATGAACAAACATTTCTCCAAAGATGGAATATCATTTCATTCAAATGATGAACACACACATGAGGAAACGTTCATGATTGCTAGCCATTTGGGAGAAAGAGATCAAAGCAGACATGAGATACCACCATAAATCAACAGTGACAGCCAAATTTTTAAAATCAGAAAACAACAAATGCTGGAAAAGATGTGGAGAGATTGGAACCTTCATACACTGCACTGTTGATTGCACTTTAAATATGTCCAAGCACCACTGTGGAATACAATATAGCATCACCTCAAGTAATTGGTAATAGAAATTCCATGTGATCCAGCAATATAAATATAAATATATATATTTGAGAATGATGGGGGCTGAAGCAGAGAGCCAAAACTCATCTGTAGACAATAGGGCATCCCCTCACAGAAGGGTAACATTATAGGGATAAATCAACCAGGGAGGGTACATCTTGTTATACTTCCTGGCTTCTTTTAAGGTTTTTGATAAGACTATTGTGTATATGGCATGAAGATGGCCACAGAAAGTGCTAGACAACTAATTCAACACAGTCAGAAATGTCCTTACTTTCCCTTTAAAACAGCATTTTGCCTGACTCCTTTGTAAGTCCTGATGCCTCTTTTCTAAATTCTGATTAGAAGGTCCCCCTCCTTACATTGGCATATGAATAGAGACTTGATGTCTCAACCATAATGAGGACTAGTAAGAGTCTTATTTTAACATATTGATACACAAAGCCTGAGGATTTCTCTTTAACAAAATTGAACAAGACTGAAGAAGAATTGATGTCTTTGAACTGTGGTCCTAGAGAAGAATATTCAAAGTATCATGGACTGCTAAAAGGACCAACAGAACTGTCTAGAAGGAAGTATGGCCAGAATGCTCCTAAGAGGCAAGAATAAAGAGACACTGTCTTACATGCTTTGAACATGTTGTCAGCAAAGACCAGTCCCTGAAAAAAACAGAATGCATGGTAAAACAGAGGGTCAGTAAAAAGGAAAAATGCCCTCAAAAAGAAAGGTTGATACAGTGGCTGCAACAAAGGACTCTGGCACAGGAACAATTGAGAGGATAGTCCAGGCCCTGGCATTGTTTTGCTTTGCGGTGCATAAGGTCACCTTCAGTCAGAATTGACTTAATGACACCTGAGCTTTTGTGAGCCCAGTCACTACTCACCTAAGTAGGATATGAAAAGGTGTCCTTATGAGCTATGTTATGCCAATTGACCTCGATGTTCCCTGAGACTATGGGCCTGCACCTCCAGATCCCATGACTCATTCTTCAAGGTGTTGGTTATGTCTAAGAATTTTCCATGGCTTTTCATCCTCTATTTTCTACCACATTGAACCTATAGAGATTTTTTTAAATTTATAGTCTTTATAGGAGCAGACCAGGAGATCACTCTTCTGTGGTACTGTTAGCTGAGTTTGTACCACCAAACTTTCAGTTGGAAGTCAGTACTCAGGCTTTATCAGGAAGAGGAATAGAATTTTTTTAACTGCCCATAGCCAATGACATGACCACATAATGTTTTGCTTTTTTTTAATAGAGTAAAAAAATATTAACAGAACTTACTGTTTATTTTAATTTATGCTTTAATTTCTGAAATAAACTATTTGATGCTAATGTTTTATTCATATTAATCAAAGCTCTGTTGGCCTACTAACTACAAGGTCAGCAGTTCAAAGTCATGTCATTCTGCAGGCTTTCAAATATTATAAAGAGTTAGCATCTCAGAAACCCACAGGGCAAGTCTAGTCCACCCTATAAAGTCACTATACATCAGAATTGATTTTATGGCAATGAGTTTGGGTTGATTAAGTTAGTATTGGGATCCTAACCACAAAGTCACTTGGAACAAAAAAGATGTAGCTATTTGTTGCCATAAAAACACATAGTCTTCTAAAAATTATATCATTATAAATGAGGGGTAGTAAAGACTGGAGACCCAAAATCCATCAATAGGTAAAGCGACAGTCCCTTACAGAGGGGTTGTAGCCAGGAGAGGAGCCAAAGTACAGTGAAGGAACAATGAAATATACAACTTTCCTCTAGTTCTTAAATGCTTCCTCCCACCGACTATCATGATCTCAATGCTACCTTACAAATCCAGCTGACCAGAGGATGTACACTGAAGTCAGAAACATGGGGAATTCAGGACAGATGATCCTTTCAGGACCAGGGCTGAGAGAGGTGATGCCAGGAGGGTGAAGGAAAGGTGAAGTAGAAAGGGGGAACCTATTTTAGGGACCTACATATACCCTCCTCCCTGGGGTACAGACAACAGGGAAGAGGGTGAAGGGACAAATCGGACAGTGTATGATATGACAAAATAATGGTAATTTGTAAATTGTTAAGGGTTAATGGGGAGGGGGAGTAGGGAGGAAGGGGAAATATAGAAAGCTGGTACCAGGGGCCTACGTAGAAGGAGGATGTTTGTGAATGATAATGGCAACAAATGTACAAATGTGGTCTGCATACAATTGACGTATGTATTGATCATGATAGGAGTTGCGTGAACCCCCAATAAAATGATTTTTTTTAAAAAAAAGCTTATAGTGAGGACTCAAGTAAAAATTTTTTGGAAATTATGGCAACACATGTACAAATATTCTCAACACATTTGATGTATGAAATGTTATAAGAGCTGTAAGAGCCCCCCAATAAAATGATTTTAAAAACGCATAGTCTTAAAAGCCCTATATAGGACTTATGGGTCAGATTCAACTCAAGAATTGTGGGTTTGGTTGGGAGTCTTAATTTGCAACTATCTTGATTAGAATTTTTGAATTTATATTCTTCAACATCATTTGGCCTAATTTCTTTGTCCTTATGCAGGAGTTGTTCAGTGTTGAACTGAGGGTTAAAATCACCAAAGAATAACCACACCAGCCAACACTTCCTGTAAAAGCTTACAGGGACTTGGTAGAGAGCTTCTGTTCCTCTAGGAGTCTATTATCACAGCTGTGAAACAACTCTAGGAAACAGAGACTTGCCGACTCCTATAATTAGCTGTTGCAAACTATAATTGTAACTGGAGGATTGACTGAGAGAGCAATAAGAAAATAGCTTTACTATTTTTTCCAGTGCTATTCAAATCCATTTTGTGCAGCTCAGTCTCTCTTTCTCACAATAAATCTTTCCTGATTCCTGATAATACCTTGCAAAGGCCCAGGGGAAGTCTATGGTAATTAACTGCTCCCTGTTCACTTTCACGCTAAAGTGTAGTTCCCTTTCAATCCCTAAAATGCAACATATGTGAAACAGCCAAATTCCAAATGTCACATAGAGAGGAAGGAGGAAAGTGTTTCTCCCTGACTTCCCAGCTATAAGTTCTAAATGTCCCCGGCTTGGAGCAGAGGGAGGAGCAGAGGTAAGGAGATCAGAAAGCAAGCCTTTGCCAGGCACCCATGAGATCTGGCTTTGATTTCTGGGAGAAATCAAACATCCCAGCAGATGTGTAAAACCATTCCATCAAGAGACACTTTGTGGGTTCTTTGTGGGTTCAACTTCCAAGTTGCCCAGCCCTTGCTTGCCATTCCCTTAGTGAGGGAAATTTTCTCTTTTTCTGGATTCTTCCTTCAGTCCTGGGTCTCAATGTCTTCTAACTCCTCCAGAAATCCCTCTGAGCAGAATACGAAACAACCCTTACCTACTATTTTACATGTGGCATCATTTGACCCCCAAGTGACAGAAATGTCTGGCCCACCATCGGAGAAACACTATCATATTTCATAAACTGCCAGAACCTCCACATCCACTCTCCCTCCGAGAGTTTTTAATAAGCATATGTCATGCATTGCAGTGATAATGGCGCAAGCTTGGCCATGATCTCCTAAATGTCCTCTCTCTCACCCTAACAGAGAGGATTCCCTTTGTACTGTGAAGTAAGGGAAGGAGCAATGAAGGAGTGAAATGCGGGTGAAATTAAAATCTTACTTTTCCCAAATAAAATTCTGTCTTCAGTCTCCCCATTTTCTCAGACTCTCTGACCTCTCTTATTCAGTGGATTATATAGTCAGCTAAGGGTCCAAAAGAGCATTTTGCCTGCATCCTTTGCAAGTCTTGATTAGAAGAATCAACTTCTCACTTTGGAATATAGGTAAGATTTATTATCTCAACCAAAGGGAAAACAAGAAAGAATACAAAGTCTGTGGATTTTTGTTTAACAAAATTGGCTTCGAGTTTGAAAAGTTGGTGTTCTCTGATGCTCTCCTTGCTGGCATACTGAAGGCAAAATGGGTGCACAAGAAAATGTGGTGAAGAAAACTGATGGTGCCCAGCTATCAAAAGATATAGTGTCTGGGGCCTTAAAGACTTGAAGTTAAACAAGCAGCATCTAGAAGAGAAGCAATAAGCGGATATGAAAGAAGCACAATGGTGTGTGTGATCATGAGGTGTTGATGGGATCAGGTATCAGGCATCAGAAGAATCCCCCCCAAATAAACAAATAAATAATCAAGCAAACAAAAAACATATTGAATTATCTTTCTGTTAAGATCATCTTACTGAGGACTCTTAGAGTTCTTATAACAATCCATACATAAATTGTATGAAGGATATTTCTACATAAGCTGCCATCATTGATAAGTATTCTATTTGAACCCTTGGTATCAGCTCCTCTTTTTACCTTCACTCTCCACTATCATTACCCCTTGATAAATTATAAATTACTATTAATTTCATATTTTACAGCAACTGCTGTCTCCATTCCCCTGTGGTTTCTTCCCCACTACTCTCCCCACCTCCCCCCTACCACCTGGTATAGCTACTCCCATTTCTGTTCCAGAGGAGTTCATCTGACTTGGATTCCACGTGTCCTGAACTCTTCTCTGTCCCTGTGTACATGCTCTGGCCTAGCCTGAGAGAACGGCAGGGTTAGGGTCCTAATAGTAGGGGGGTGAGGAAGCCTCAAGGAACCAGAGGAATATTGTGTCTCATCAGTGTTATATTTCCCCCTGGTTGACTCATTCCTACTTGTGACCCTTGTCTACAGATGACCCATGTCTACAGATGACTTCGGAATCTCTATGACCTCTCTCATTCTCAACAATGTGTTTTTGTTTGCTTGATTATTTATTTGTTTATTTGGGGGATGTTCTTCTGATGCCTGATACCTGACCCCATCAACACCTCATGATCACACAGGCGGATGTGCTTCTTTCATATTGGCTTCTAGATGGTCACTTGTCTAACTTCAAGTCCTTAAGACCCCAGACACTACATCATTTTTGGGGGGGGTGGGCATCACTGCCCTCTGGTGATAATGGGAGCTACCCAACGCTGCTCCTGAGAGCCACTGCTGGATTTGAACCGCCAAGCCCGTGGGCCACAGTCAACACTACATCTTTTGATAGCTGGGAACCATCAGTTTTCTTCACCACATTTGCTTGTGCACCCATTTTGTCTTCAGTGTGGTAGCAAGGTGAGCATTACAGAACACCAGGTTATTAGAACAAAGGTTCTTGGGTTGAAGGAGAATTTGGCCCAAAGTCTGTTGATATATTGCCATATAAATATTTGTACCTATGTCAATACCCCATTTTCCCAGAGGTAATATATTTACATAAGTACATGCCTATGTGTATACCTCTGTCCATACTTTTGCTTCCTTTTTCCTTGCTCCTTTCCCACATCACATTTCTTCTGCCTCTTAGTAATTCCTCTCAGCTAGATTGCTGTATCTTTAACCCAAACCACTTATCTGCACTAATGTTCTCTAAATAAAGATTCCCAGATTTCTAATAAGGCTTTAAAATCAGATATAATGAATAATTTTTAAAAAATATCTTTGATCATAAGTGTACTAATAAACAGATATCCATCTTTGCCATAAAAATAACTTAAAGATTTTATTGTGCATTCCTGGACAAAGGTTTGAATACTTTAAAAAAAATCTACTCTGTACAAATTTTGAAACACTGTAGTTCTACCAGACATGAGACTGAGTCACATACAAATACCAATAACACTCAGACGGTAAAGTAAAGAAAACTGAATTTGCACTACTAACACAAACTCATATAAGCAAACTGGGATCAGCTACCAAAAGGTGCTCAATGGAGAACAGTGGACACGAATTGGAATTGGAGACTTGGAGTATCCAAGGTTGGCACCTCAGAACAAAAGTGCAAGTTGCACCAATAGCAGATGTCTAATGGACATCACTCTCATGAAAGCATTATCCTTGGAAGACTATGAGGATAAGCAGATAGCCCACTAGATGGATGGAGGAAGGAGGGAGAGGTCGAATGCAAAAGCAGCTACTCTTGCCGTCATTGGATGCTGTCGAGTTAGTTCTGACTCAGAGCGACGCTGTTTAAAACAAAATGAACATGGTCCAGTCTTGTGTCATTTGGAGGTGAAAATTCAACGTCTTCCCTGACTTGCTCCAGCTCATTTTTCAAAACTCAATTCAGACTGTACAGGCAGTATTAGGCCTTCTCCATTCGCCAAGAGGACTCTGTGCAAAGTTCATTATGCAACGTACTTCCTTGTCTACCTCTGCTTCTCAAGTAGAAGCTCCTTGAAGGCAAGCACTGTATCTTAGGAATTCCTGGGGCCCTGCTATCTAGTGCAGGGCCTAGAAAAGAAGAGACAGTCAGTACATGTTAGAGACCTTAATGAATACGACCTGGTACAGCTGACCTGTCAATGACAGGGATTCAATCTGAGCCAACATCAACACTGGATTAGTGGCAACAAACTAAATTTGGCTCCTAGTCACCAGAGACATTAACGCTTAATGAACAGTTTGTTCTGAGCAGGATTTCTTGCAAGGTCAGTCAGCCTCACCTTGCCCATGATTGGTATCTTGACTTCTGTGGACAAGTTTCAGATTAAGTGAAGCACACCAAAGAAAATAATCCAAGGAATTTATAATCCAGAGTTTAGAAATAGAAATACATAACTCACAATAATATAAGTCTGGTTGGGAAAAGTACCCTCATAGAAGCAATCTAGGTTTTGGATAAGTCTAACCTAGGATCCTATCTTGATTTGATCACTTAGTACTTAAGTGGTCTTGAGCATATTATTTAACTAATTTCCTCATTTTGCATTTGGGATATTAATAGCTACTGCCTCACATGGTTATTAAAAAATAAGAAATTTGATTAGAGTAAAGTACTTAAGAATGTGCCTGATATAAATAAGGCCCTGGTAAATAGTTGATGCTATAGAAATTACCATGAGTAGTAATAAACAAAATCAGCCAAATGAAGGTCAAATATGATAGTGGGACAAGAGAAAAGTAAAAGGAAACAGAGGAAAGAGCTAGGAGGCAAAGTACATTTATAGAGATCTAAATATAGGCAAGTACATATATAATGTATTCATATGTAATGATAGAGACATAGATTTATGTACATATATTTATGTGTCAAGTACTAAGGTAGCAGATGGACATTGGGCACTACTCAAACACTCCCTCAACACAAAAACACTTTGTCCTAGTAACATGGCATTCTTTGATGCTCACCTTCCCAGCATGATTGCTGAAAACAAAATGAGTGCATAGAAAATGTAGTAAGAAAGTTGATGGTGCCCAGCTATTAGAAGATATATCATCTCAGGTCTTAAAAGCTTGATGTTAAGCAAGTAGTCATCTAGCTGGGAGCAATACAGCCCACATAGAAAAAACATACCAGTTTGTGTGATCATGAGGTGTCAGTGGAATCAGGTATCAGGCATCAGAAGACCCAAAACAGACAGTTACATAGATGTGAACTAGGGGGGACAAAGTGGAGACCCAAAGCCCATCTATAGACAATTGGAGATTCCCTCCCAGAAGGGTCACAAGGGATGGTTGAGCTAGCCAGGGTATAGTATAGCACTGACAAAACATACAACATTCCTCTAGTTCTTTAATGCTTCCTCACCCCACTCTACTGCATCCCACTATCATGATAGATCACAGCATATACACTGGTATAGATAAGAGCTCTCAACACAGAATCCAGGACAGATAAACTGCTCAGAAACAATAACAGGAGTAACAATACCATCAGGACAGGGAGAAGGTGGGGGGAGAAAAGGGGAATGATTGCAATGATTGGCGTATAATCACGCACACACACACTCCCAGAATGACAAACAACAGAAAACTGGATAGGCAGACAGCAGATGGTGTAAGATATGAAAATAATAATAATTTATAATTTATTAAGGGTTGATGAGCATGGGATGGTGGAGGAGGGAGTTAAAAATGAAGAGCTGATAGCAAGGGCTCAAGTAGAAAGAAAATGTTTTGAAAAGGATGATGGCAACATATGTACAAATGTGCTTGACATAATAGAAGCATGACTTGTTTAAGAGCTGTAAGAGCCCCCAATAAACTGATTTTTTAAGCTTACAGGAAAAAAATTAACAAAATCATATGTGGACATACAACATATAGTTGTCATTAGCTATTATCCTGGCTCTATGGCAACCAAATACCCAAAAGAAGAAAATTCTGCTTGGTCCAGCACCATAAGGACCAATGTAGACTGAAACAATGTGATCGATAAGGTTTTCATTGGCTTATTTTTAGAAGTAAATCATCAGATCGTTCTTCCTAACCCATCTTAGTGTTGAAGTTCTCCTGAAGCTTGTATCACAGCAACATACAAACCTCCACTTACAGACAATTTGTGGCAGACAAAGAGAGGTGTATTGGCTAGGAATTAAACTCAGGTCTTCCCCATGGAGAGGGAATATTTACCACTGAGCCACAATGCCCCCAGAGAAGGCATCTGTCCACTCAGGGAAGATATGAGGCAGATTGAACAAAAATTCTTTCTCTGTGTTCCTAATCCTATGTGTCTCCTAACTGAATTAAATTCATTTTCACCAACTGTTTTCTGATCTTGGGCACCATGATTCAAGGTAAGATAGTTGAGCATTCTTTCATGTTCCTCTGTATAAGAGATTCATGGATTTCTAAGCTATAGGCATGGTTCTTATTCAGAGAATACCCTGAAGAGACCAAGAAGAGACATTATTGTCATTAACATTAGTGTTTTTTTAGTGTCCACCATCATTTAATAAATGCTAGCAGCATTTGTCTGAGCCTCTTCCAAACTTTCTGAGTTACTTTTATGGGAAATCGCACTCACAGAATGAAAGATAAACTATTCAAACAACACATTTAAATTTAACTTAGAATTATTTACTCAGGGTATATTGTTTAAAAAATAATAATTAATATTCTAAAAGGAGAGTCCTTGTAAAGGTTTGTTTAGGGAGGAACTTGGTTTTTCTCACTAGTCTCAGATTTACCAGCATTTAAAATCTTCATTCTGGAAAATAAATGATCACTTCAGCCTGTTCTTCAAACAAGTCAAGAGTACCAAGAGCTTTGATGTGTGGCTAAAAGCTAAGGTCATGATGAAATCTTAATCTCATTTTTCTCTTTATTTCCAGGCTTTGTCCTTGACTTTGATCCACCCTGCATAAAGCTATTGGCAAATGTATCCCTGATTTTGATCCTATAAACTACATGAATTCACACACCCTCATATTTGTCTCATAATAGAGAGGGCAACCTGTAAACGGTGACACAGCAATGACTCAGGGGTTTGAAGTCCTCCCAACAACTACCTCACCTCTTTATATGGAGCTTCATCCAACATTCCCCTGGGAAGACATCTTGATGACTGGGGGGTCACTGGAAAGACAAGGATCTGCCCCCCCCCCACTGAGTGTTGGCAGACCATCACCCATGGATAAAAGGGGGAGCAAAGGGGGGATAAAGGGATGGATTTATTTATCACTATAAACATAGGAATAGTCCAGCAGCCTGGAGTAGCAGAAAGCACACAGGACAGAGAGGTTAACAAGTGAAGTGAGAAACCGGGCAACACCGGGCATTATTTGATTCCTTGAGGCCATAGTCTTGCTATGGTTGTTGCTGTCCTTTCAGCCCCCAACTCTTAAGGGGGCTCATGCACAATAGGGGAGAATGGTCATCCAAAATGTTTTCACTGACTGCGTTTCAGAAGTAGATCACCAGGCCTTTATTCTGAGTCTGGAAACTCCACTGAGATTTGTTGAACATCACAGAGACACAAAACACACAGACTTCCAGTGACAGACTTCCACATGGAAGGGAGGAATTTGACCACAGAACCACAGCTGCCTTAGGGTCTCCATCTAAAAATAAGTGACCCTGCAGGACTGGACAGAACCACCCCTGTGAGTTTCTAAGACTGGACCCCTATAAGGGAGTAGAACATTCCATCTTTCTCCCGCAGAGGGGTGGCTGATCGTTTTGAACTGCTGATCATGCAGTTAGCATCTCAACTCATACCCACTATGCCACCAGGCCTCTTCCACCTATTCATCTCTAATTGCAAAGAAATGAGAAAATAAGTCTTACATCCTGGGATTCTGGTGAGTATGGAGATGTCTATGTGTCTTTTCAGTTGATTTAAGTCCTTGAGCTCTGATTCTAACTAGAATAATGAAGGTGCCCATGAAGAATTGTCCATAAAGACTCCCAACAATAAGGGTAGACAAAATCTGGACCTGCCTACCTGTCTGTACAACACTTCAGCAAGACATGATTTTACATTTTTAAATGTTTAAAGGAACTTTAGAGGATAATAATATTTCATGGCACCTGAAAATTACATGAAATTCAATTGCCAGTCTATAAATACAGATTATTTAAACGTGGCCACATTAGCTTATGTATACATTATCTACAAGTACTTTTGCACTGCCACAGCAGAGTTGAGTTTGGTCACCTGCAAAGTCTCAGGTGTCTACTCTCTGGCCCTTTACTATCATGGAGATGGCAGTGCACAGTGAAGAAGAGAATGTCTGTGTCCCAGCCCCTCCCTAAAACCATCGTAAAATAAATAAGTTAAAAACAATCCCCACCAAGTCAATCCCAACTCTTCATGAGCTGGTTTTTGCACAGACTATTTCGAAATGAAAGTAGTCCAAGACCCTCAGAGACAGATGGAGATCTCTTCAGGCCCTCCAAAAGGCTGGAATTAGGTGCAAAGTGAACATGAAGAAAGAAAGAAAGTAAATAAAAGAAGACTAGGAAAATTCCCTCCAGCCTATCTCATGCTGAATCTCTTTAAATGTCTGGTCAACCAGAGAGATTGAACCAGCTCATGCTTTTCTCAGTTAAGTCTGAGATGGTCTCCATTTCCTCTCTACTCGTATTCCTTATTGGGCCTCTGTTCCGACTGAGAGTCATTTTGAAAGTAAATAAGAAGTCACCTTGAGGATATCCCTTGAGAGATGGCAGAGATTTCTGCATATGGGAACTGAAGCCTTTAGTGGACATTGCCTTTCTACCTCCAAGTGCCTAATTCCAAAAATGTTTCTTTGGAGCATGTAAGCCAAGAAGACACTCATACTTGTGGGTTAAATTATAACCCATAATTACCATTAGAGTGTAAGCTTTCCAATGAAACTGTAATTAAATAGATAATCCCTTGAGGAGAAGATGCGTGCCAGTTTCTGCACTCCTCAAAGAGTCTGGTCCATGGCAAATGCTGTAAGCACTTATTGAATAAATGTTTTATTTGTTTGGAGCATTTGCTTGGGGGTTTCATATTAAAATTGTGTTCTGATCCATAGCAGAATTCTGGGTATTCAGTGAATTTTAATATAATTACATTAAGTTAAACAAGCATTTGCATGCACTTATCACTATGCAAGACCTAAGAGATTCTACGTGCACAGATGAAATATAACAGGTACACTATCTGTCCCTGTGTTAGTCGGGGTAGACTAGGAAAACAAATTCGTAAACACTCATATGTGTATAAGAAAAAGCTCCATATACAAAAGCAACTCTACATTAAGAAAATATTCCAATCCAGTGCAGGAAAAGGCCTTAAGTTCAATATTAGTCCATATGGCCAATACCAATCTACATAGTCCTCTTCAGTCTCATGAAGCACAGTCAATGACACCAGAACAATCACAGGCCAGTGGGTGTAGAATCTTGTGTATCCAGTGGCAATAGAAGCATCTCAGTGCTGGCAGGAGTCTCCCCATGACTCCTCCAGCTTCCAGAGCTCAGGGTCTGTCAGACAGGTGTCTCATCAGCTGCAATGTCTTCCAGGGAGTTAGCATAGAGAGATAGTATTTTCTGCCTCCAACAAGGAGTTACATTCCCCAGAATTCTCAGGAGAAGGCCATGCCCACACAGAAGTTTCATCGGCTATCTCCAGATTGCCAGATTAGACTTCACCCCTACACTCCTAATCCTTGAATTGACACCAGATGAGATGACTGCCACAGTCCCTAAAGACTGATCCAGAGAGTTGGATCACATCGTCTCAAATAATATCCACTCACTCAGTGCGAGATTGTAATGTAAAGTGAACACTGTGAGATCCATTCCCCAAAGTAATAAATAAATGCAACCCATTTGTAAAGATGGCTGAAGAAAACAGAAAATTTCTAGGGAAGCAACCCAGAGAGTTTTTAGCTATTGAATTTGGATGAAAATTTGGGAGTAGAAGAAGCCAAAGACTATGTCTCCTATTTAACAGAAAAGATATTTTGGGCAACCCTCTATCATAAATTATTTTTCCTTCTAAAACCAGGAATATTGATAATAAATCACAGGCAACTGCAGCAGGAATGTCTGCAGGAGGCATTAGCAGAGTCTACCATAAGATGATTCATGAACATGTGACCATTGGCTATTGAATAAAGAAGAACAAAGAAGAGTTGATGCTGTTGAGAGATGGTGTTGGCAAAGAAAGTGCATTGGATTGTCCAATGAACAAACAGATCTGTCTTAGAAGAAATAACTCGAGAGTCCTCTTTGGAGGCAAGAAAGATGAGACTTTGGACCTATTATCAGGTGAAGCCAGTCCCTGAAGATAGATGCCATGCTTCATAAAGTAGAAGGGCAGCAAAGAAACAGGTTCTCAACAAGATGGATTGACCCGGTGGATGATAAAAAGGGCTCAGACATAAGAACCTGAGGATGGTGCAGGAGTCCGGTATTTCATTCTGTTGTACATAAGGTCACTACAATTGGAAACAACTAGACCACACCTAACAACTGTAATGTCACAAGGGTACAAGGCTGTACCATTATCATTTGTATGGGTTATGCAATTCACCACCCAAAACATGAAACATTAGAATGGAGACATGGTTGGTGAAGACCTCTGAACTTCAGAGACTGAAATGTGTCTCATGACACGAGGTCTCATTCCTAAGTTAAACTATTTTATTATTAAAAAGAAATACTAGGCCAAATAGATTTTATTAACCTTTGTGGTCAAGGTTCCACACTCCAGAAAAGGATGGTGTTCCACAGGTCTTGGTCTGATGTAATGGAAACCAACTCTGATTACTTTCAAATGAAAGACAATTTAACAGAAGGATTATGTTAGCTTATAGGATCTATGCAAAGACTAGCCACCTATCACAGAAATTGAGCTGGAGGAGGAGAATGAAAGGCGAGAATCACAGCCAAAATCATAATAGAGGAGGACTAAAAGTAGCATCCCACTGGGGCCCCATTATATAAGCACTAAGGACAGGGAACACTGCCACTAGATACTAGGAGCCTTGTCTAAATACAGTCACTGTGAGGTGAATCCTATTGAGTTCTCTGCTTCTTTCATTCCTTTCCAGGTCAGAGTCCAAGGCACTAGTACACTACACTGAGCTTTGAACAAGTACGCATTTCAATATTTTGGAACTGGGAAGGGAACTCCTGGAAATGTTTTACCAATTGCTGTATAGTCAATGCCAAATCATGGCGACCCACTGTGTGTTTCAGAACTGGGCGTTAGATGGCTCTTCACCGACTGGGTTTGTGGAAGTAAATCACCAAGACTTTCTTCCAAAGCACCTGTAGGTGAACTTGAACTTCCAACCGTTTCTTTAGCATTCAGCCATATTTAACTTTGCATACTCTTGGGGACTCTTTTGGAAAGATCACTATTGGGAATCTGAGTGCTGCTTCCAACAATCTTGAATTTGCCACTAAATAAGGACAATATTCAGAAGCTGGATACATATTTGGATGCTGTTTTCCTTTCTTTAAAGATTTTGCAGTTTTAACACAGCTCTCATAATTATGCAGAGAAGAAATAGAGTAAGATATTCAATTAGATAATTTGAAGTACTATGTCCCATAACTGCCCTAGAACCAAATGCACCAAACAAGGAAATAACAATTGGTCTCATTTTTAGTACTTTCACAACTTAAACTGATGGTAGGAAAAGAAGAAATTGATGTCAACTTCTGTTGATCACTTGATTGTCATGGTCACTATGATTTAGGTGCTGTAGTTCCACTGACTCTTGGCATTCTGGCTAGTTTAGGAGGGTAATGGAGGACAGAGCATGAGGGTCTGTTTGCATGTAGGCCTGAGCAAAGGATTAAGTGTCTCCATTTACTCCAAGAGCATAGCCAAGCTGACAGATGTGGGGAGCTGTAGTAATTAGATGATTTTATGTCAACTTGAAGATGTATGAAAGTGTAGGGGTGGAATCCCTGTCAATCAGGTCACAGCTTAATGATGCTTTGTTGGGGGGGGAGGGGGGAGGTGCTCATTTCATAAGGAAGACCGTAGGGACCTCCTCTCTCTCCTTGCTCCACCTTCCTGCTTTGTGGGACTCTGGTGGCAACCCTGAAAGTTACTGGTGCCCTGCGAAGTTTCCCCCAACTTGGGAGCCACATGACTCTGCACCCATAGGCCTATTATCTTCCTGCACTATGCATCATTGTATGTGGCTGTGCAACTCTGAAGAGAGGCTTATGGACTAGTCTTGGGCTTATGGACTTGAGCTGAACTGTACTGGGACTCTTTCTTGATATATAATTACTTCTTAATATAAAGCTCTTCCTTATACATATATGGGTGGCACTGGTTTTGTTTCTCTAGCTAACCTGACCTGAAAATGTATGGTACCTGAGGATGAGGTGCTACAGAAAGAAATCATGAAGATGAAGAGTGGGGGCTTCTCTGACCTCTGCCTCAGGGCAATTGGATGGAACTGAATTTCTCCCTTTTTAGATCATTGGAGGTCAGATATGGACACATGGTTTATTGAGCCCCCAAGAGTTGCTACAGCCCTGCCCTCTTTCCACTGACGTTTAGATCCAGGGGCAAGTTTATCTTTCTGCATTCTGCATCATTGCATGTGACTGTGTGGGTCTGAAGAGGGAAATATGGACTAGTATGGGACTTGAGTCTGGCTGAGCTAGGATGATTTCTTGATATAATTCTTTCTTTTTTCCTTTCTTTCTACACTATACTCACAGCTTTGTGGTTTCTTGTGGACAAGGGGAGGGGCTACAATTCAGGATCAGGATCAACTTGGAAATATCAAGAACAATTCAAGACTTGGTTCTTCAATCAGGATAGTCTCTTCTTAGTCAGGTAAGCTGTAGGCAGGTCTCCTTCTCAGACTTTGGCCCTTGCTCTGGGTCCTCACTCTCAGCCTGTCCCCTTCCCAAGCAAGCATTTCAAAACTCTTGCTGCTGTTGTTTTTGTCAACAAATCATACTGGGGACTCTTAAAGCTCTTATCACAATCCAGACATCAATTGTTTCAAGTGCATTTGATCATATGTTGCTATCATCATTTTCAAAAGTTCTTTCTTATACATAGATGAGTATCACTGGATTTGGTTCTGTCAACAATCTGGCCTAACAAAAAAACTTTCAGCTTGAACTCCATAGCAAGAGGGACAAACCCTTAACTGAAAATGAGGCCACCAGAGACCTCCATAACAGCAGTATTTTCTGGTCCATTCCTACCTGGACCATCTGGGGAAGGCCAATCCATAACCCCTCCTTGGTAGTCAACAATGACTTTTACTGCTGCCACAAGGCTCCAGACGCAGTCTATATAAGACCTACTCATGGTCCCAGGATTCATGTAAACCTAAAGCCATTTGTTTATTTTTTATAACAGAAAATAAATTCAGACTGAATTCCTCACTGGATTTTGAGGAGGAAAATCTTATGTATTCGACTGCTGAACTGGCCTATAAAGTCCTCACAATTGATGTTCATAAATATATTTATTCAGTAATTATTTTTTTCACTTGTCTGAAAAACATTAGGAGGTGGTACCAATTTTAGGAAAGACATGAGTTCATCTATACAGTACACTTTGCAGTATAGTAAGTACCTCTACTGTATTCATTCCAAAAATCAGCTAAAACTGTGTATAATTCTCTGGTAAGAGAATTATTTCCTACTGATTATAATCATAAGCTTTTGTCAGATCTAAGGAAAGGAAGTAGTCCCTATCACCAAAAGCGGGGAGAAGTGGTAAATGTCCAATCCTTTTAACAACAAAAAAAATATTTACTTCCAGTGAATCGATTCTAACTCACAGTGAGTCCATGTGCGTCAGAGTAGACTTACGTCCCCCACGGCTTTCCGCGGTTGGTTGTTCAAAGGTAGATTGCCAAGCTTTCCTTCCGAGGTGCTTCTCTAGATAGATGTTAGACTCCAAGTTGGTTTGCAGTCAAGTGCATTGACTGTTGGCACTATCTAGGGGCGACGTGTTACCAAAAGGCTGGATAGAGCCTTACATCAGGCCAGGTTTGAACTGACTCTCTTGGCAGTCTCCTATCAACAAGGCGCAGGCACGCGGGAGCTAGTGCGGCAGTTGATGTACTGAAACAAGATGAGACCTTATCCACTCAGCCCAGTAGTGGGGAAGAATCTGGGCACCCTGCCCTAGAAGCCAAGCACACCTAGTCTACATTTCTCAAGCTTGGCAAAGGCGTCCTGTCATTAGGCATTACCATCTAAAAAATAATAAAGGAGTACCATTGTAAAGCACTTTGCAAATGGTGGGTGCGAATCACCAATTATAATGGGGTTCTCAGCTTTTGCAACACATTAGCAGCAGGTTACAGATAGGTAACTTCGACAAAGAAACCACCAATGTCTGAAGAGCTGAGCATAAAATGTTTCAAATACCTGCCCCGGCTGGAAAGCATCCCAGAAGAGATGACAAGATGGCCGAGCTATGGGAATGATTCCTGGAGCTCCCTGAAAGCGTCAAACATTGCCCGGTAAACACATTCCATTTCTTTAGAGATTAGTTAGAACAGATACCCCATTTAGAGATATACAAAGGGGGCTGAGCCCCAGTGGCGTAGTGGTTGAGTGTGGGAATGCAGCCCACTGGCTTGGCGGTTCATATCCAGCAGCAGCTCTCCAGGAGCAAGGCTGGGCCTTCCACTCCCGCAAGAGGACAGTGATGTCCCCCCCTCCAAAAAAAGAGATATACAAAGGGGTACGAAATTATCTTCAAAGCGTCTAAAAGAAAGTGAGAAATATTTGAATTGACGAAAGACCAGCTCCTATTGCTATCCACCTTCCTGATCACAATTAATGTGAACAAGAAAACTTCAGTGAGAATGTCACCTGCCAGCTGGGATCCATTGACACGATTGCATAAGATTTCATGATACCTCCCTATGGCCCTTTTCTTCCTTCCTTCCTTTCTTCTTCAGTACAAACCATTGGCCTTGAAGTAATTGTGGCTTTTTGCAGAAACCTAGAATTGATTTTATGTAAAATTTGCATTCACTGAATCCTCCAGTTTTCATTGATCACTCCATTTTTTAAATGTCTAAAGGGGTGCAAAGAGGGCATGGCACAGAGAGATTATATCTGCCTCCTGGTCTTGACATTGCAGGTGTGCTTAGACTGTCTGCTCATCTCCTGATGAACCCCAGATGTCTGCATCCTCAATGTCTGCAAGTGCTGTTTGGATTCCCTGTGGGATACCTGGTGATGGTCATTCATAACTACATTGCAGAGTGAAACAGCCCCGATCATGGGTCCTGTATGTGAGCAGTTTCACCTTGATAGGAACTTCTAAACAATCGAGTAGAAATAATGCAAGCACAGGTTAAAGCAAACTTTTAACAAACTTTTAAAGCAAACTTTAGAAGTTAGGAACTTCTAAACAATCGATTAGAAATAATGCAAGCACAGGTTAAAGCAAACTTTTCCTTTGATGCTTAAGAGTTCCTACTTCTGACTGTAAAGTTGTTCAAGCTATTGGGAAAAGAAGTACCATATGATCCAGTAATCCCTACTTATGTCTCCTCAAGAAAGAAGAATCAGAGCATGAATAAATATATGCACATCTATGTTCATCTTAGCATTAGTCATAGTAGCAGAATGGGAGCAACCGAAATGCCCATGGGTGAATAAATGGAGACACAAACTTTGATACATGTGCACAATATAGTGCTATGTATTGTTAAAGAGTAGCAATGAACCTGAGAAACACCTCGTGACATGGAGCAACCTGGAGGATTTTCTGCAGAGTGAGACTCATCAGTCACAAAAGGTGAAACATTGCCTGACGTCACCATTATTTTTTAAAATTTAAGAAAGGGTGTTACACTAAAGGAAAGAGACTTTGAGGATAACGAGGGTTGAGAGGGGAAGAAGGATGGGGAAGTCACATACTGGAGAGTAGACAAGTATTAACTTCAGTGAAAGAGAAGACAATAGCCAACACGGGGATATGGGCAAAACAGCAGGGAAGCATGTTAACAGGGATAGACAGGGAGATTTAATGAGTTGTTGAATGCAAAATTGATGCTTGCTTTGTAAACCGTCACCCAATTCACAGTAATATATACACACACATATATATACACATATATATAATCACTACTTCATAAGAAGACTAATAATTTAAATGACATTTCTTTTTTATTAAATCATTTTATTGGGGGCTCACACAGCTCTTATCATGATCAATACATATATCAATTGTATGCAGACCACATTTGCACATTTGTTGCCATCATCATTCTCAAAACATCCTCCTTCTAGTTAGAACCCTGGTATCAGCTCCACAAGTTTCTTCTCCCTCCCCACCCCCTCTGCCCCATGAACTCTCAAAAATTTTCAAGTTATCATAATTTTTTCATATCGTACACTGTCTGAGGCATCCCTTCACACACTTCCCTGTTGTCCATATCCCAGGGAGGAGATTATATGCATATCCTTGTAATTGGTTTCCCCTTTCTACTCCCCCTTCCCTCCATCCTCCCAGTATCACCACTCTCACCCCTAGTCCTGAAGGGATCATCTGTCCTGAATTTCCCATGTTTCCAGCTCCTATCTGTACCAGTGTATATCCTGTGGTCTAACTGGATTTGTAAAGTAGAATTGGGATCGTGATCGAGGGTAGGGGGGAGGGAAGCCTTTAAGAACTAATGAAAAG
Organism: Nesogale talazaci; assembly: GCA_004026705.1. Taxonomy (NCBI): domain Eukaryota; kingdom Metazoa; phylum Chordata; class Mammalia; order Afrosoricida; family Tenrecidae; genus Nesogale; species Nesogale talazaci. The sequence continues at coordinate 34,202 of PVJH01018926.1, forward strand.
TTGCATATTTCACTGCTGCTACACTGTACCTTGATTGGCTCGTCTCCTCCCTGTGACCCTTTTGTGAGGGAATGCCACTTCATCTATTGATGGGCTTTGAGTCCCCAAGCTGTACTTCCCCCTGATTTATAACAATATAATTTTAGTTCTTTGATGTTTGATATTTGATCCCTTTGACACCTCATGGTCACACAGGCTGGTGTGCTTCTTCCACATGGGTTTTTTACTTCTGAGCTAGATGGCCACTTGTTAAACAATTCAAAGATGAACTTTTTAAGTATTTGAAGACATACTAAGTATACTTAAGAAATTTCAAAGTCCCCATTTATATTAGAGTTGACAGCTTTATCCAATAGTCACTGAAGAGGGAAAAAACACCACATATATATGCATATATACATATATATCATGGAACACTTTGAGATCATCTTCTTTTGAATATGAGGTCTTTTTTTGTTTTGTTTTGCTATTTTAAGTAAAGAATTGAATTTTATACATTGTCTAAAGCACAAATAAATAATGCATAGAACTTTTTTAAGTCATTTTATTAGGGGCTCACACACCTCTTATCACAACCCATACATGCATCCATTGTATGTCAAGCACATATGCACATCAGCTACCCTTCTCATTCTCAAAACATTTACTTTCTAAGCCCTTGGCATCGGCTCCTCATTTCCCCCCTTTTCTACTACCCATTCCCTCACAAGCCCTTGATAATCTATAAATTAATTACTTTGTCATATCTTACACTGTCCACTATCTCCCCTCACCCACTTACCCGTTATCCATAGCCCAGGAAAGAGGGTATATGTAGATCCTTGTTATTGGTTCCCTCTTTCTACCCCACCTATCCTTCACCACCCACCACCCACCCACCCCCCACGTATTTCCACTCTCACCACTGGTCCTGAAAAGATCATCTGTCTTGGATTCCCTATGTTTCTGGTTCATATTTGTTCCCATGTACATCCTCTGGTCTAGCTGGATTTGTAAGGCAGACTTGGGATCATGATAGGGGGGAGGAGGAAGCTTTGAAGAATTAGAGGAAAGTTGTATGCTTCATCATTGCTACACTGCACCCTAACTGATGTGTCCCCTCCCTGTGACCCCAGTGTAAGGGGATGTCCCTTCACCTACAGATAGGCTTGGGTCCCCAACCTGTATTCCCCCTCATTTACAATAATATAATTTTTAGTTCTTTGATGCCTGATATCTGATCACTAGGACAACTCATGGTCACACAGGCTGGTATTGCTTCATCCATGTGGGCTTTGTTGCTTGCGAGATAATGGCCACTTGTTTATTTTCAAGCCTTTAAGCTGCCAGATGCTATATCTTTTGATAACCTGGCACTATCAGCTTTCTTCACCACTTTTGCTTATGCATCCATTTTGTCTTCAGTGATCATGTTGGGAAAGTGATCATAATGGAATGTCAATTTAATAGAACAAAATCTTCTTGCATTCAGGAAGTATTTGAGTAGAGATCCAATGTTCATTTACTGCCTTAATACTGAACCTATAAATATATGCGCATAGATCTATTTCCCCAGCATTGTATATAAATATATTTACCTCTGTACATGCCTGCATTTAGACCTCTATAAATGCACTTTGCCTCTCATTTTTTCCTCTATTTCTTTTTACTTTCCTCTTGTCCCACTATCATGCTCAGCCTTCTTTTGGGTTTCAGTAATATCTCTTGCTTACCCTACCAGAGTAAGCTTGATCAATCCCTATCAGACCTCTTAACACCCTCCTTGCCACTGATTTTGGATCACTTGTTCTTTCCTGGGTTCGTCAACATCACCTCCTTTCCCCCAACTCCCCCTCTCCCACATCCTGCTGGAACCATTGGTCTCATCATTTTCTCCTCCAGACTGATCATCCAGCCTATCTTAATATCCACACCAAAAAAAGACATAGCAAGATGAAGCAACAAAAGAAAACAAAATGACTACAAGAAGAAAACCCAATGTCCAGAAAAAAATATACAAATAAGCAAAAAAAGAAAAATAATAGTAAAAAAGAGAAACCTATAAATAGCTCGAGTTCTGTTTGTTGACCTCTAGGAGTGACCTCAGGTCAAGTCCAACAGAATTCCAGGCCCTGGCCACAAAGCCTATCCTTGACACTCGCTCAGGATCTCCATGCTCTGCTTCCCTCGCTGCTCTGCTGCACGTCCTTAGTGTTTTTCTCTATGTGACAGGGTCAGACTGGATGCAATCCTGACACTGTGTCTTCAGTGTTGTCCCTCGTAGGGCCATGGGTCAGCAAGGGACGTCTTGGTCAGCAATGGGTCAGCAATGGACCTGGCCATCTGGTCCTCTCAGGTCATTGGTTGTTCTGAGTGGGGATATTGTCCTCAAGGTTTGGTGGGCCAGGATGTGCTCCACTCTCTTTCTCTCCCTTCATTTGCTTCCTTGTGCTATGGTCAGACATCTCCCTCTCCCCAGAACTTCAGTGCTGTCCTCTAAAGTAAATTCTTTAAGGGGAGGGGAGGCTGTCCACATGGTTAGGATTGGAGCCGGGTTCTGAGACCCCTCCACTGGCTCCCCGGATGCAGAGATATTCAAAGAAACACGATATACTTTTCCAGAGTCTGGCTTCACCTGGTAACATGTCCAAAATACATGAGCTTGAATCCCTCCATCATCACATCTAAGGAGCATTCTGCTGTACTTCTTGCAAGACAAATATGTTTGTTCTGGCAAGTTCGGTGTTGCTCTACAGCAGCATAATTCTAATGGAGCAATTCTTTTTGGTCAGTCTTATTTATTGCCCAGGTTTCACCTGCATATGCGGCAATTGGAAATACCACAATTTCAGTCAAGCACACCTTAGTCCTCAAAGTGAAATCCTCACTCTTCAACACTTGAAAGCGGTCGGCCTTGAACAACAAATGGACCCAATGCGGTGCATTGATTGAACACTGATTGATGCTTCCATGATTGCTGATTGTGGTTCCAAGCAAAATGAAATCCTTCACAACCTCATTTTTTGCGCTGTTTATCAAGAGAGTGTGAGTTGGTCCAGTTGTGAAGAGCTTGGTCTTCTGTACATTGAGTTCTAGTCCATACTTGAGGTTGGAACCCTTGATGTTCATCAGTAAGTGCTTCAGCAGGCAAGGCTCTGTCATCTGCATATCCCAGGTTTTTCAAGACAGATGCCAGGTTCGATTATTTGCTCAGAACGCAGATTAAGTCAATCCAGTGAAAGGATACCACCTTGGCACATACCTGTCCTGATTTTGACCCATGCAGAGTTCTCTTGTTCTGTCCTATGACTACTTCTTGGTCCAGGACAAGCAATGCATGAACCCTGTGAAGTGTTCTGGAATTCTTATTCTTGTCAACTTACCCATTGTTTGTTAGGATCCATGCATTCAGTGTCTGTAGGCCAAACAACACCATGTATATGTATATATACTGTAAAATAAACTATAGGAGATCAAAAGGGCAACATATGTAAAGTAATAAAGCTCAGAAGACAAGAATGTATAGACAAGAAAGAGAAAGTAAACACAAGAAGGAAGGAGGAAAATGCTATTACATTATGAGTATTGCAATCAATGTCCTGGTATGTGTATAAACATCACAATTATTTTTTATTCTTAATTTAAATCATTTTATTGGGGACTCTTACAAATATTATAACATCACAATTTTAAAAATTTAAATACCTGTACCATATACTATAACATATGTGTACTATCATGTTTTCAACTTTCCCTATTATTGAAAACTAATTTTTTTCACTCAGCAAACTTCATTTGTTGGAATCTAATTTTGCATTTGAATTCTTAACAAAAAATAAATAAATATCTCATTTGGATTCAGCCTGTGGGATATTATGATATTCCTGAGAAAAATCGGTGTGTCCTAGAGTTATCATTTTATAACCAGGAGTGTTCACACTTCCAAAAGAATTAAAATGAGATGTTGAAAATTCTGGCACAGTTCTATGAGTACTGAAACACAGAAATTCACTAATCAGTTTACGTAGCAAGACAAACATTTTCTAGCTGACATTCTAGGAAATATTATCCAGGGAAATGTTCTCACTGCCATCAAGAAAAATGCAAGGTATTGCCAGTAGAACTGGAAAGTTGCACTGCGTCTGGGTTTCTGTAACTCCTGATGGGAAGAGAAAGCCTTAACTTTGTCCTTCAGTGTGGCCAGTGGTTTCCACTTGCTGATCATAGGGTTAACAGTCGAATGTGTAACCTACTGTGCTACCAGGAATCCACTAATGAAATGCTAATAGTGTTCAAATACACTTTGGAAAATACTTTATGAATTAAGTATTCTTTTTTATTGAATCTGTTTTTCCCTCAGCTTCTCCCTTACTCAGTGGAGACAAGCCTAAAGTCCCGTCAGTTCAACATGAAGAAGATCTCAAACTTTAACCCTTGATCATGGTGGTCAAGCCAACACCCAGAGAAGGCACATGAAGCCAACCGAGCAACGGTAGCAGTGCCTCCAACACTCCTGCTCTCCCTTCTCTCTGCTCTTCGTCCTGCCTAGACTTTCCCTTGCAGAAATGTGAAGCAATCAGTTGTGCGAGAAGTGAAAAATCATTCCCCTCTCTTATTCTATGCCCTCAATCCTTTTTATTCTTAAAGCTGAAATAGAAGTGACATTTGAAGTCCCTTTTTTAAAGTTTGTCATTCATAAGGACCTACCTGAGAGTGCTGGGGAAATAACTTCTCTGTAATGCAGCAATCAGAATGCTCCTTGAACACAGGAATGCAGGTGGTCAATTCTTGACTCAAGTAACAGAGAAAAATGAGACTTGGCCACATCATGTAAAGTAGAAGTGCAATCTAGGGTTTCTAAAGGAACTGAGCTTCATTTACACTGCCTAGTCCAACCCTTTTCACCACATTTAGTTGCTACTTTCACCCTATCACAGACAGGGTTTTTTTTCCCCCTAACAACATAAGATCCAAAAATGATGGCTTTGTGTATCTATCCCATGGGAAGAATTATCTTAGAAGATTATAAAATACCTCTCCCAAGATACTTAAAACTGTAATTGGAACAATAGGTCAAATGCCCAAATTCAAGCACCACAGGATGCTAAAGGGGAAAAGGAAATGAGATCACTACTGTCTGCAGAAATGAGAACACTTGTCATCCTAGAACAGGCCTCCTCCAGCAGAACTGGAAAATGTGCCTGAGAATCCCCTCAGGCTTCACAAAAAGGCCTGGCCCAGCTCAGACTGAACTCATCAGACTCCCAAACACAGAAGGTAGGTGCTCTGGAACCCACACTTTCAACTTTGCTGCCAACCAGAAACGTGTTTGCCTCTGCTTGCTCTCATTAAGTGGATTCTGACTCACTGTGACCCTATAGGACAGAGCATGGCTCCATGGGGTTCCAAGAGTACAATATTTACAAAAGAAAATTGCCTTGTCGGGGCTGAGCCCCAGTGGCGTAGTGATAGAGTGCGGGATGCAGCCCACTGGCTTGGTGGTTCAAATCCAGCAGCAGCAAGGCTGGGTAGCTCCCACGACCACCAGAGGGTAGTGATGCCCCCCCAAAAAAAAAATTTGCCTTGTCTTTGTCCTTGGGAGAGACTGGTGAGACCTTTTTGTTAGTCATCAGATGCTTAAGCATTGTGCCACCGGAGTTCTTCAGTAAGACTTGAAAGTGGAAGCACACCAGCATGTGGACCATGAGTTATCAAAGGGATCAGTTATCAGGGTTTAAGAACTAAAAACCTTAACATTGCATGCTCCCTTTCCTGATATGATCACTGATGACAAATGTGTGCATAAGCAAATGTGGTGAAGAAAGCTGATGGTGCCTGGCTGTGAAAAGATATAGCGTCTGAGGCTTGAGTAAACAAGCGGCCATCCAGCTCAGAAGAAATAAAGCCCACATGGAAGAAGCACACCAGCCTGTGTGACCACGAGGTGCTGAAGGGATCCAGTGTCAGGCATCAAAGAACTAAAATTATATCATTATAAATAGGGTAGAGTACAGATTGGGTACCCAAAGCTCATCAATAGGTGAAGCGACATCCTCTTACAGAGGGGTTGCAGGGCGGAGATGAGCCAGTTAAAGTACAGTGTAGTAATAACAAAATATGCATCTTTCCTCTAGTTCTCAAATGCTTTCTCATACCGACTATCATGCTCCTGGTTCTACCAGACAAGACCAACTAGAACAGGGGATGTATACTAGAGTCGGAAACATGGGGAATTTAGGATAGATATTCCTTCAGGACAAGTGATGGGAGTGGCGATATTAGGAGGGAGGAGGGATGGTGGAGTAGAAAGGAGGAACTAATTTCAGGGATCTACATATAACCTCCTCTCTGGGGCATGGCCAATAGGGAAGTGAGTGAAGGGACACATTCAACAGTGTACGATATGAAATAACATTTTGCAAATTATTACAGGTTCAGGGGGCGGAGAGAGGAAGGGAAATATGGGGAAGTGGATCTGGGGGCCTAAGTGGAGGGAGGATGTATTGAGAATGATAATGGCAACAAGTGTGCAAGTGAGATATGCATACAATTGATGTATGTATGGATCGTGAGGGGAGGTGTATGAGTACTGAAAAAAATGATTCATTTTTTTAAAAGGAAGGGAGGGTAAAGAGAAGGGGCTTTTTGTTTTTTGTTTTTTAAAGAGGAGCTTATACCAAGGGCTCAAGTGGAAGATGTTTGGAAAGGTATGTGGCAACATGTGAGCAAATTTGCTTGATACAGATGATGTACTGAATGTTATAATAGCTGTAAGAGCCCCCAATAAAATTATTTTTAAAAAATACAGAAAAAGAAAGAAAGAAACCATTAACTAATCTAAAAAAAAAAAAGACTGTGGAAGTGTAACGCTAAAACATGTAGAAAGTTAAAAGAGAAGAAAAACTCAAAGGTCAATTCTTCTCTCTGTTGGCAAATCTCCTAGAAAGAGGCCCTTATGCTCTGGGGTGTACTGATGGGTGACAGAATGATAAAAGAGTAATAAAGTAAAGAAGTCATTTCCTGCTTTAGGATTTGGAGATGACCTGGCTCCAGGCAGATCTGATACCAATCTGAGTAGAATCGGGGTACGCCCTTCGAGATGGTGCACATGGAAGAGGATGAAGGGCACCTTCAAAGCAGAGTACCTAGCATAGATGTTTGGATGGGAGAAAAGATGAGTACTATAAACTATTCCTGCCCCAAGAAGAGAAATGAGACCCAGATTCTGCTACCACACGAATGAACCTTGAAAATATGATGCTGAGAAGCAAACTAATCACAGAAAGATGAATATCAGATGAGTTCATTAAATCCAACAGGCACCTGCCCTAGAGGGTCCACCTTGCTCTAGAGGGTCCATTATGACTCAGAATTAACTGTGGGAAAAAGAAGAGTCAGTCTGCTTCTGTCAAGATTGTGGCTTTGGGGATCCTATAGGACAGCTCCACTCTGCCCCATGTGGCTATGAGTGCTATGAGTCATAATAGACTCGGCATCAAGGAGTTTGGACCAGGAGATGGAGAAAGATGAAACTATCAGCTCTGGTAAAGACTTAAAATCTCAGAAACCCCAACGGGCAGTAGTACTTTGTCTTAGAGTATCACCTTGAGTCAGAAATGACCCGGTAGCAGTGAGAGTGGCAGGAGAGAGAGAAACAGGGGAGTCATTGCTCGGGAAGCAGTGAGTTCTTAACTGTGGGGCAAACAATTTGACAACAATTACACAACATACCTAATGGAACTGGTGTACCTGTAAAAATTGTTGAATGGGCAAATGTGTTATCTATATATTTACAAAAACAAAGAGCTCTTGCTGCCAAAGGAAAGAGTCCCGGGAGCCAAAGCTGCAATGAAATAGCTGGCAATGCTGAATTGTAATCCAAAACAGAAATAAATATTCATGAGTTCACACATGTAAATTTGAATAAACATGTAAAAAGACTGGGGAGAATAGACAAATCACCAGGCAAAATAATTCTACATAATGTATATGAATAACCTCCCGAGAGGTGAAGCATAGCTCCTTCTCTGTGTATATGGGTTTTGTGTAGTGACTTCCTTCAAAGAAGTGAGTGTGGTAAAGAGAACAAAGTACCCTTAGGGTAGAAAAACCTGGCACACGCATTTCAGCCAGGTGATCCAGGTCAGCACCAACAGAGATAAGTCCTGTTGGTCGCTTATACCCTCCATACAAAGTGATGAAAACGATACTCTGTAGCTTTTCCCAAAAAACCTATTGTCCCAGTAGAACCATGAGGAAAATGGCAGAGAAAATCACATCAAAAGACATTCTACAAACTACCTGCCCACTGCTTCTCAAAACTGTCAAAACAAGGAAAGTCTGAGAAACTTCCACAGTCCAGAGGAGCCTACAGAGTAGTGTGGTGGCCTGGGGTGGGGGTGGGGGGCCGGAGGTGTCCTGGAAAAGAACAAGGAGATTAGAGAAACACCAAGGTAATTTATATAAAGTATGGACTTTGGGTAATAATATCTCAATAGTGGGTCATTTGTTTTGACAAGTAGGTGACACTTATGTAAGATGTGAACATTAAGGGAAACTAAATGTGGTGTATGAAAAAAATCTTTCAATTTTTCTGTAAATCTAGAAGTATTCTAATTCTTTTAATTTAAGAAATGATTAAGTGATCAGGAAAGAGGGGAAAGGAGGTTGCTTCTTATGGGACACTGGACTACCAAGGGTGGTGGTAAAATCTGGGAGTTAATAAGGATGACGGGTGAATAGCAAAATGAACATAATACTGCTGAACTGCTTGGCTGGAGATTGTTGATATGTCAAATGATATGTCAGAAATGTAGATGTTGATATGTCAGATGATGTGTCATAAATGTAGGTGTTGCTGGTAGTAGTGGTGGCCATTCTATCAATTCCGATTCTTGGCAGTCTCATATGTGCAGAAAATAACTGTGATCTAAGGGGATCTCAAGGAGGTGGTGACTCATTTGTGTGACATGTATATTAATCTAAATAAAATTTCTTACTTAAAAAAATTATTGTATCCTTGTGGTTGGGATGAGGTAGTACTCAAATAGTACTCTATCTCAGTACTATTGACATCTTCTTAGAGAGGAAGGGCAGCCCTATGGATTATAAGATGTCCAATAGCATCCCTGATCTCTACTTACAAGACCCTAGTAGAACATTCCCAGTTCTAGACAGCTAAATATGTCTCCTGACTTCGTGAGCTGACCGTGGTTGGATGGAGGGAGGGGGTCCAAATCACCTCCCAAGCAGACCACTGACCTCAGCTAAGCAAAAGAACTCAGTCATGTACAAATATGCTTGACACAATGGATGGATGAATGAGTTGTGATACAGGCTGTACAAGCTCCCAATAAAATGATTTTGAATGATTTAAAAATACTGTAAGAACCCCAATAAAATAAAAATAAATAAATAATATCTGAAAAGAAAGCCCTGTGGAGAACAGTTCTTTTCTGACACACAGGGGGTCCCCATGAGTCAGAGTTGTTCGGAGACAACTTGTTACCTTATAAATAGCATCTGTTCTTGACAGTGTGAGGTGTGACCAGACTGAGGGCTCCTGCCAGGAGACATGAAAGAAGATATGCAGACCAGTCTTAGTGAAATAAGGCGGTGATGTTAGGAAGAGAACCCCGAGAGGAAACAAATCTATCACATGCAAGCATCATGAGGATGCTGTTGCTGTCAGGTCTTACAGAGACAAAGCGAGACCTTTAATTAATAGAGTTATTGAGGGAGGTGAAGTTTGTAGGGAAACAAGAAATCAAAGGAAATGAGGTGAAAGGGATTTAAGATAGCCAAATAGAGAAAG
>PVJH01018927.1:0-21200 GCA_004026705.1 Nesogale talazaci
GGAAGGGATCAGTCGACCGCTGGAGGGAGGTGAGAAATAGGCGCGCTCTGTGTGCAGAGGTGTATGGTCTCATAGAATTGGCAGCCCTGTGCCTGTCCTGCACTTTGGAGGCATGCATTTGTGATCTGGATCTCAAACTCTGTACAGGGGAACTCCTGAGATCTTCACGCTTAGTCTATCTTTGCTTGTTCTCTTTGAAAGGTTGGATAATACATTAGAAGAAATTATATTTAAGCTGGTTCCTGGACTACGAGAACGTAAGTAGTCTTACAACTTCTCATAGACTTTGGCATTTTGTGAAATCAGCCTTGCTCTTAAAGAGTTCCTCATTGTTTCTCTCATTTATTTTTTCTTTCACATTAGAAGAACTTGAGCGTGAATCTGAATTTTGGAAGAAGAATAAGCCTCAAGAAAATGGACAAGGTGACTTTGTCTTACGCCTGCATCTAACAGCAAAGACAATAACCGGCTTGTAGCTTTGGTGGAACTAGCATTCCCTGACCTAGCCCCACACAAGATCCATGTGCCCCTTTATTTCCTTCATAAACGTTTTTCTTGCTGAGATTTTCACACAAATGTATGTAGATGTGGAAGGAGCTCTGGGGGAACAGCGGGTAAACTCTCAGCTGCCAGCCCCAAAGGGTGGTCCCTTGAACACCTAGAAAGCCCTCTGCGTGCACTTCTCCTGGTCACCTGGGCTTCTGGTGACTTGGATTCCACAAGGTGACATCTCACCACAACAGCATGGGATTCTGGAATGGATCAGCATGGGGGCGATTGGAAACAGAGGAAGCTGGATTTGGGGAAGGGAAAGCGGGCGCTCGCACAGGACACTGACACGATGGTGATTAGAGTTAGAGAGTTCAAGGAGGCCCATAGCTTGCAGCTAAACCCTGAGATTGGTTTGATTTGTTGAGTTTGTTTTAGTGAGAGAGGGAACTGAGAGGTGGCTGACAGCCAGGCCCAAAGGGTTTTCTATTCCCTGTGCCCTTAGCTGGCACTCAGACATCATGAGCTTGCATACACTGGAGGTGTGAAAAGTATGTCCAGGCACCTATAAGAGTGTTTTCCTATCACTCATGCTAAATATTCAAATTCTTTTGAGTCCCAGGAGACTCATGAATTTTTTTTTATTATATGTGAGTATAGATATTACTTACTGAGCCCATAAAAGACAACTTTGTTTCCCCCAAATGAGGGGGGGAATACAGTGTATCTAGAATTGTAATGAAGCAGTATCCTTTCCAATTGTTATTTTAGCATGTTTAATTAAAGATGGCATTAAAAAAAATCATTGAACTTGTTTAAAGGATTATATGTGTTTTCATAGGCTCACTAGAAGGCTCAGTTCCCAACTTTGGCTTTCCCATAAGATCATAGCAAAACCTGGCCCCAAACTAATGCCACTGGTCAATGACAACTCATCGTGCTCACAGGGGTTCCGAGACTGCGCATCTTGACAGGTGCCTCCTCTTCCCCCGGGGAGTGGCTGGTAGGCTTGAACCCCTGACCTTGTGGCTAGCGTTCCTCTTGCTCCAGTAGGGTGCCTTACAATGATGCGGTTATTATTATATTGCTATTTATATACTGTTATTATAGTAGGCTATATGTCATCAAAGTTAATGAGAAAATGCTCTCTTTATTTGCAAAATGGGGATTATGGTTTTATTAATTTAGAACTCTATGCCTACCTATAACAGGGGAGGTTTGAGAAGCATTTTGAGTGACTGGAATTAGGCATTATTTTTTATCTATAACAAAATGGCTAAAGATGCTAGGCCTGGCCCCAAAATGGCTTTTCTGCAGGATTACTTTACCTAATTTAAGCCAGAGTGCTTTTAGAACAGTACAGTATAACATCAGTCTTTTAACTATTTGTTAAAGGACCTATCCTATGTAACATACTATTGAGACACTCAATGAATACACTTGAAATGTAGGCTGCAGGAGTTTAATGGGTCAAATGCATTTGTATAGAATGCAGAGTCTGTTGTTCAGATTTTTTTAATGGAGTTTCTTAATATCCACATATTGAAAAAACAAATTCATTGTACTCATTTTATTAGCTTATTTCATTGTCCAACGATTTACAATTTGAGGAATTTCAAGAAAATATTTTATAACTTGGAAGATGGACGCTTTGTTTTTATTTTGCAATTATTGGGTTTGAATATATTTTTATAACCTGTCAACTCTCTAAGATGGTCTACTTACACATTGTTATCAGATTACCACTTTGGTGACAAAACATAGCTAGTCATGCCTCTCAATTTATATTACCTAATGAGATATAAATTACAGGCAATGTTAATAAGTCACTTATTTTTAAAAATAATGATAATTCCATTGTGTATTGAGTTGGTCAGAACTAAATTCTAAAATTATTAAAAGAGGTTAGTCTTGAAAAAGTGGTAGGAAAATTTTTTAAATTAATCTTTGTCTTGATTGATACTTTGTGGTTTAACCTTAAGATCAACTCTGAATGGCATGTAACCCAGTTTTGCTTAAATTAAACAGATGATAATTCCAAAGCTGACAAACCTAAAGGAGATGAAGAAGGTGATGAAAACCAAGACGATAAAGACTACCACCGAAGCGACCCCCAGATTGCCATATGCCTAGATTGTTTACGCAACAATGGACAATCAGGCGACAATGTCGTTAAGGTGGGTGGACAAGTGCTGTCATGTTTCCTAGTCAATTAATAGAAGACCCTAAATCTTTGGTTGATGAATTTTCCTAATGGTGATGGCTCTTAAAAATGTTTTTGTTTTCTCAAAAACTTTAGTAACATGATCAGATACTCACAGTGCCATTCTCTGACACCCTAGAACTATAAGCATTCAATTTAGAAGTCATAACACCTACCAGTGGCAAAGCATCTGCATTTTGCACACCTGATTTTTCCTGAAACCCACAATTGAGCCAACCAGGCCAATAGCACCACCTAGTGGCTTTTGTTGAGACTCCCACCGCTCTTTCTCCTTCCTCTTCTGTATGTGTTATATTTGGTTTTGTTTATCCCTCTACTCATGTGTTCTCCTTTATTAAAGGAGCAAGTGACACGTGCTCTTTCCCATGTGGCCTGTATGAGAAGCTGACTATTTTTTTAGAATTTAGAACTTTTGGGTTACTTAGTGACAGGTAGATAGATTTCACCTCAATCTTATTAGTTCCTATAAAATATTTCAAAGATGTAGGGAAGGTGGGGTAGAAAGGGGGAACCTATTGTAGGGAACCACATATGACCTCCTCTCTTGGATTGCGGACAACGGGGAAGTGGGTGAAGGGACACATCAGACAGTGTAAGGACAATGTGTAAATTGTTAAGGTTTCATGGGTGGGGGGTGGGGGGTGGGGAAGGGAAGAGATATATGGGGAACTGGTACCGGAGACTTAGGTATAAGAGGATGTTTCAAGAACGATGATGGCAGCAAATGTGCAAATGTGGTGTGCATGCAATTGATGTATGTCTTGGATGAGTTGGATGAGGCCCCAATAAAATGATTTATTTAAAAACAAAGCAAAAAGGAAGTAGATTATAAGTATCTACATATAACCCTCTCCCCGGGGGATGGGCAACAGAAAAGTGGGTAAAGGGAGACGTTGGACAGTGTTAGGCATGCCAAAATAACAATGATTTATAAATTTTCAAGGGTTCATGAGAGAGGAGTGTGGGGAGGGAGGGGGAAACTAAGGAGCTAATTCCAAGGGTTCAAGTAGAAAGAAAATGTTTTGAGAACGATAATGGCAACAAATGTACAAATGTGTTTGACGCAATGGATGGATGGATGGATGGATGGATGGACTGTGTTGAGAGTTGTATGAGCCCCCAATAAAATGATTTAAAAAAGGAAAAAAGAAAACAAGCAAAAAATTAAATATTTAGATAGAGGGATAAAGGATAATAATATTGGATCTGATGTCTAGATTAGACAGTACTAGTGATTCAAATAGCCCTTGGTTTTTGTGAATGTTAGTGTCTGACAGCAGGTACATGCTGGTAGAAATGAGAGTTGTGATTAGAAAGTACAATTGACTCTGTTACCCACGATGCCTATCTTGACTTTCCTATAATAATGTGCTAATGAATTACCTTTAGAATGCTGTTTACAGCACCCAAACTTCACATTCATTAAAGAGTTTTATCCTAAGAATTTTAGGGAATTGATGAAAAAAAAAACCATAACAAAAGGTGTCCATGTCATTGCCAGTGCATTCTACATAATATAATCAAATTTCTTATGAAGTAAAATTAAATGGCACAAGTGTCTGTGATTTTTGAAGTCCTTGTGTTCATTAAGCCATATCCTACAGAATCTCCATTTTTATCCCTGTACCCCTTACTGGTGGGGAAAAACGAAACATTAACTAAATTCCCACCCTTTTTTCCCCCTCTTCAATTCCCACTCTTAATGACTCTACAGGTCAGAGTAAATGGACCCCTGGGTTTCCTTGCCTGGGAACCTTGACGGAAGGAGGCCGCTCACTTTTCTCCCACAGAGTCATACCTAGTGCACTCAAACCACTGACTCTTCGGCCTCTTAACCACCAGGGATTTCTTTAAAGGACCTCGATTAGAGAGTTCAAAATACCATGGTTTACTTTGTTTTTACACGGTGCTATTTTAAGTCATGTTCCCGGTTTTATTTAGTTCCAAGCCGATTTTTGCAATTATAAATGTTCACTACTTTAACTATTAGACTTTGGTCAGTTTATTCTACCAAGTGACAGCTGTTGAAAATATTATTTCTCTTTGCATTCCATGTTTCATTTCAAATGTCTATATTTGATATTTCATATTCTTTTACTTTCTCTGTATAAGTTGTATGCTAGTGGGTTGATTTTTTTCACTAGTACATTTAATTATATCTTTCAATTATGAAATGAGAACTTAAAAAAATTCATGTTAACTTGTTCCTCCAGCATCTTGAAGCAAAAAGGACATAGGAACACAGTGATTCAAAGTCACTATGTGACTGATAGGCAGTTAAAATCTCTCACTGTCCTCGGTCAATTCTCAGCCATCGAAATGCTACAGGACAGTGTAAATGTACATCTATACATCTATGGGCTTCCAATATGGTAACTCTTTTTAAATCATTTTATTGGGGCTCGTTCTTACAGCTCTTACTACTAGCCATACATACATCCACTATGTCAAGCCCATGTTTACATGTGTTGCCATCATCCTTCTCAAAACATTTTTTTTCTCCTTGAGCCCTTGGTCTCAGCTCATCATTTTTCCCCTCCCTCCCTCCCTCGCTCATGAACCCTGTCGCTCTGTGCAGGAGGAGAAAGCCTGTGTCTCTCTCCAGAGTGACTCCAATGCCACAGGACCTCCAGGGTGAAAAGCTGAGTAGTTAAAGAACAAATCCATCAAGGAACTTGTTAGGTCTGAAACATCCACAAAATTCTAATACGATGTGATCATTGATTTCCTTGAAAAGGGTGGGCTGAGCAGGGTGTGTAATGAAGTGCAGTGCTCGGTCGGGAAGGGAGCACTGTGCATGTTGATCCTCCCAGGCAGCGCTCACTTTCCACCTGCTGGGGGAGCACCCTTTCCTCCTTGAATCTCTCTTCACCATGGCTTTCCCTGCTTTGCACAAGGCTCGCACACTGCCACTCGGGTCTGTCATTCCCCTTTGGGGAGGGTCTTCTTTCTTCATAGAGATGGTGATCATTTAGCTAACACGTTAGTTGTTATCTCTGACCAAGGTTGATTCAATGGGAAAAGGGAGTATCTCTTCATAAATGTACCACCTGCTTCTCTGCTGGATTGTTAATATTGCAAATTTAGGACTATATCTGAATGAGTAGCATAACCCCTCTGGAGCCTCCCCTCATATCAACCTTGTGGTCTCGCACCATCTCAGTTGGCCTTTATCCATTGAGTCACTCTTTGTCTGCTTTCCTTCATCCTTCCACCTCCCAGTCTTTTTGTAAAAAATAATTTTATTGGGACATCTTATAGCTCTTATCATAATCCACACATACATCCATAGTGTCAGGTACAATGGTATGTATGTTGCTATCATTTTCTTTTTTTAATAAATATTTTGTGGGGGGTTTATGCAACTCTTAATACAGTCAATACATACATCAATTGTATGCAGACCACATTTGCACATTTGTTGCCATCATCATTCTCGAAACATCCTCCTTTTACTAAGGCCCCTGGTATCAGTTTCCCTTATTTTTCCTCCCCATTCCCCTTTCCCCATGAACCCTTAATTTAGAAATTGTCATTGATTTGTCATATTGCACACTGTCCAATGTGTCCCTTCACCCACTTCCCTGTTGTCCATACCCCAGGGAGGAGGTTATATGTAGATCCCTGCAATTGGTTTCCCCTTTCTACTTAACCTTCCCTCTACCCTCCCAGTATCATCACTCTCACCACTGGTTCTAAAGGGATCATCTATCCTGAATTCCCTATGTTTTAAAGCCGCTTTCTTAGTGTGCATGACTTCCACGGAGCTGCCTGGATTTTTCCAGGCCACTCCCACGTTGTCTTTGTTGACCTGCTGCCTCCTCCTGCTTCATACCTGTGAGTGTGTCCTGAGATCCAGGCCTTCAATCAACACTTCTTCCTCAATATTCATCCTAGGAGACCTCTTCCATCTCTGAGCTCCAACTCTACAAATGATTCTTCTGATTTCCAACCCTGCTGTCTCTCCCAAGTTGGAGAATTATATCTATAAACACTTTTAAATATCCCACCTGGGAGTTTCAATCTCACCTACTTATTCAGAGGCACACGTGTGTGTATGTTCATACCTGTGTTCGGATGGGTTCTTTAGAGAAACAAAACCAAAAGGAATTTATATCAAGAAAGAAATTTATCTCAAAAAGTGTCCCAACTCAAATCTATGGGTTCCAGTGTCACCTGGTGCACTTCAGATCCACATAGCTGCCAGTGGGTGAAGCAGGAAGGTGGCGTGGGAATCTGGGAGACCGCAGGCTGGTGGGTACAGAGCGTAGTGCAACCGCAGATCTAGACATGCAACCTGGGCAAGCAGGAAGGGAAGATGGGCTGGAGAGAGAGAAAAGTGAGTGTCTCTCTCATCATCAAAAAGTACCCACTGCCAAGGAGGCATCACCAGGCCAAGACTCATGAATAGTGTGGACTCTACCCCTGCGACCTCCACACAGGTACAATCTAGTGGGCATAAAGTCTGATCTTCTCAGTCCCTAGACTTAGAATTTCCAATGTCATTTGCTTCTTTGAATTAACCATACAATTCAAAGCCTTGGAGTCATCATTCCCTTTAACAACTAACTCCTATAGATTTCTCCCTAATTTATTACTGCTTAGATATCTAGATGTTTTAATTAAAAATAATTTTATTAGGGGCTCGTACATCGTTTTTCCAATACATAAATAAATATACTGTGTCAAGCACATTCGCATGTCTGCTGCCGTCATCATTCTCCAAACATCCGCCTTTTCCCTTGAGCCCTTGGTATCAGCTTTTCCAATCCCTCCCCTCTTCCCCTGCTCTCCCTCCACCATCAACTCTCAATACTTTATAAATTATTATTATTATGTCGTATCTTACCTTGCCCGACACCTCCCTCAGCCCACTCCCCTGATGCCCGTCCTCCAGACAGGAGGTCATGTGTATATCCTTGGAGTTGGTTCCGTCTCTCTATCCCACCTTCTCTCCACCCATCCAGTAGTACCAATCTAACCACCGACACGAAGGGGCTCACCCATCCTGGTTTCCCCATATCTCCAGCTCCCCTCTCTACTAGTGTACCTTCTCCAGTCCATCCAGATTTGCAAGATATCTAGATTTTTTTTATAGGTAATCTCTTTATACCCTTAATTTCATTCATTATCTAGAGTGAGAGAGGGTCACAGCCTGAATTTGGGCAAGGCAGAAGGCAGGGTCGGAGGTGTGTCAATTATCAGAGTCAGATTTGCTCTGCAACCCTTAAGATCTCTACTGAAGTTATCCATGCACAAGTCTCTGGTAGCACTAGAGTTGCCTAAGACAGTAGTAAATCAATGGGCCTTGGTGGTATTCCAGTAAAACTTTTTAAGAATAGGAAACTGGCTAGATTTGACTCCAAGGGCCATGACCATCGTTTACGGGCTTATAGTATTAAGTAACATACAAGGCCCTTCTTCGACTATCTCCTACATTGGCAAGTTCATCTCCCATTAGACTCATCAGAAACATGTGATTGTTATGTGTGTATCTGACAAAGGTTTTGTCCATGATAAAAATATTCTGTAACTGCTGAGCCCCGGTGGCATAGTGGTTGTGTGCAGGACTGTGGCCCACAAGGTTGACGGTTCAACAGCAGCTCTCTAGGAGCAAGGTGGGGCTTCCTACTCTCACCAGGGCAGTGATGCCACAAAAAAAAAAAAAGAAAGAAAGAAAATATTCTGTAATTGAGTAATGATGATGGTTGCACAACCTGTTAAAATACTAGGATGTACTGAATTATACACTTTAAATGACAAATCTATAGATTGTGAATTAGCGCTTAAGAGAATGCCAAACTTGGCAACTCATTTGCCTAATAGAGATACCTGTTATACCATTCCGAAAAGAAGAGAAAAGCATTGTAAGAGTTTGGGTTTGGCTTTGTTTTGTTTTTAATTGGTGGAGACGTCGACAACAACCCCAAAGCCTCAAAACACCAGGAACCCTAACAGAGGACTAGACTTTGTTGAGTTGCACCCCACTAGAAAAAGAGGCTTGCCTAACTTTTGATATCATCTGATTTCGGGTCTGGCTTTTTAACTCTTCTAAAAAGAAAGCTATAAAGGATAAAAAGGCTTTGCTGTCATCATCTTAAGAACAGAAAGGAACCTCTTTTGGATCCTCCTTTTTGTGGTCTGAGGTGGGAGGGGGATTTGGTTCTGCCCAATCAAGAGTCCATAGAACGTTGCTGGGGCATATTGTGGGCCTACTGACCTTTCTCTACTGAACCAATTGTGGTACTCGTCCTCTCTCATCTGAAATTACTGTCCTTTTTAACATAATTTGGAAGTTATAAGCTAAGATTTTATAAAATCTTCCTAATGCTTTCAGCCATGACATTAATAAAACATTTGATATTCATTTTGTTCCCCTCGCTCCCCACTCCCCCTCTCTCAATAACCTTTAATAATTTATACATTATTATTACTACTTTATCATATCTTACACTGTCTGATGTGTCCCTTCACTCACTTCCCTGTTGTCCGTACCCCAGGGAGGTGGTTATATGGAGATCCCTGCAATCGGTTCCTTCTTTCTATCCCACCTTCCCTCCACCCTCCCGGGATTGCCACTCTCACCACTGGTCCTGAAGGGATCATCTGTCCTGGATTCCCTGTGTTCCCACTTCCTATCTGTACATCCTCTGGTCTAGCTGGGTTTTTAAGGTAGAATTGGGATCATGATAGTGGGGAGGAGGAAGCATTGAAGAACTAGAAGAAAGTTGTTTGATAGCCCTTTTGTGACCTTTTTGTTTTTGTTGTTGCTATTTTCATGGAAACTTGTGATGTGTTCTTTACCAAAGAGTCAACCAGGAGGAACCTACTTTTTTGGTCTGTTTACCTGAATTTTCCTAATGCACAAGATAATACATCCTTAAAGAAGGTTACACAAGTATGTGAGAGTTAAAAATATTTCTACCCACAGGTGCCAAAAACTTGCAAGTTGAAACAGTTCCAGAGTATATTTTGAAATGTAGATTGTATTTATGGTTTTACACACAAAAATAGGATATTTTAATAGATTTCTTTTTAACTTTAGGGTTTAATGAAGAAATTCATTCGATGCTCTACACGTGTAACTGTGGGAACTATAAAAAAATTTTTAAGTTTAAAACTAAAGCTTCCAAGTTCTTATGAGGTAAGTTATGCAATATCTGACCATGAATATCTTGATGATTCTGATCTTAAATAAAATTCTAATGACAGAAGGGAAAATTTAAAATATGACTTCTTTTAGAGATGTATTATTTTCATAATAAAATTTTCATTTTTCAGAAGGTAATGGTTGATCAATGTTTACATTTTCTAATTTAGCATATCCTAAGCAAAATTCTATTGATACTAGTACATTCAAAATTTCCTAATTAGAAGAGAGATTTAAAGAAATTAGCTTTACATATTTCCAAAATAAATATACTAGCAATATGGAAAGCACATGTGAGTATATTTTAATGCCATTATTCTTTAGGATGTAGTCACATTATTACTTGAGACTCTTAAGTTCCATTATTATCATGTCTTTATAGATTTTTTTATTTGCAGTAGAAAAATTGCCTTTTTTCAGAAAGGATTTCATAAATCCTGTAGTTCCATAATATGCAAAAGTGATACTACTTATCACTAGCGTTCATTAAAATCTGGACAAATGCAATTTACCTGTTTCTTTCTAGTACCAAAAAATTTTCTCTGATGTTGAGGACAGTGCAGTTTGTAACATGTTTAATGTTTAGAGAATGTCTATGATCCTAAGGGCATGGCGTTAGCATGATGCTCTTGTTCCTCCCCTTTGGATTTTGATTGTAGCATTTAGAAAGCAAAGGATTAGTTTGTATTATACACATACTCAGACAAAAAAACATGTGAGTATATGTATGCATATAGAAGTACACCTATGCATATGGATTTCTACATGTGTCTACATATAGATGCAAGACATCAAAAGCATCATTGTTTTTCTGGCTCATATATAGTCAATAGCAATAGAAGGGAAAATAAAATGATAGGAGACATGGACAGTTTTTAAGTCTGTGTTCTCAAAAATCATGTGCTCCTGAACTTTTTAAAAATTGTTCTCAGATGAACTAGTGAATATACACTAATGAATATTCATAGTTAATTTTTGTAATGCTTTAATCATAAATGCAAACAAATTTCTAGAGGTACAGGCTTAAATTTATTAAATTTGTTCTATTATTGTATTAAGAATTTATGTAAGGAAACATTTGCCAGATCACAATTTCTGTGTGTGTTGTTCATTGACATCGATTCCATTCGTCGTATCGCCCAGCTGTCACACTGTTCCTCCTGAGCAAGGGCTCCCTTCTCCTCCCCCGCCCCTTGTAACCTCTAAGAAATTCGGTCTCTGCATTTGTCAGTTATTAGTGCCAGTAGACTCATACAGTATTTAGCCTTTTCATGACTGAGTGATTTTACTCAGCACAATATTTTAATGATCATCCATATTGTGACATGCATTAGGACTTCATTTCTCCTTGCAAGTAGATGGGTCCAGTCATCTGTTAGTGAAGATGTAGTTTTTTTCCCACCTTTTGTGACTAATACTGCAATGAACATTGGTTTAGCTTTATATTAAGAAAAACAGTGTAAGTTAAATATCAAAGCCCTGTGTACATGGGAAATGAATAAAAGATAATTATTGATATAACTACAGTGGAAAATTGAAAATGAAATTTGGGGGAGGGGTCCATTTGGGATTTTATTCTCTATTTGTGTAATACCATGCATGGTTTAATTGCCTTATTATCGTGTCCAACTCCCTGGGATACCGTTTTCTAGTTTTCAGGAAGTTGGTAGAGCTAAGAGAACTATTAATCTGGTGTGGTCTCATTGCTGTATTGTATCTCTTTATGGAAAAGTAGATGCTTATTCCACTGATAGCTCTTTACCTATCCCACTGCATGGGGCTTTTCTTAGAATTTTCAGGAGTATATGTTGTTCCATCTTTAGTTTATGCCCAAAATGTAGGAGGATAATTTAATGAAATCTCAGAGAGCTAAAACTTCTGTAACAGCATTGCTATCTAGGGCAGGATAAACACAGGATATTAGTAATGACATCCTAAATAAACCCTTGTGCTTTTTGCTTATGAATTTATTTTGTAGGACAAGTAAACAAAATGTAAGCTACATTTTGATCTTTTTAAGAGTTAGTAAAGTGACATCTGAGTCACCATGAAGCAGCCAAACAAATCAATCGAATTGACTTAGTGTGTCCAGAATACAATTAAAATTCCACTTGCTTGGGACTTGAAGTTCAAAACTCTTGTCTCTGTGTCATCAGACATAGAATGATTTAAGATCTTCTCTTCTCTCTCCCCTCTGCACACTTTAAATCCTGTCTGTTTGCAATAGTGCTTTACAATAGTGCTTACTTCTGGGCGTCTGTGATGAGCTTCTTAAAGCTGTGTTTTGCTAACATAGTGACTGATTGACAGTTCCTCTGGCCTTCTGTAAGGGCTGTTTGGTATACAGCAAAGATCCTGTAAATACTCTGCGAGTTACGAACCAAGCAAACCAGAGGAAGCCAGGCAACCCTAGGAGACACAGACCTGTAGCACAGTCCTAAATCTTCTGGTGATGGAGGTGCAGTTATTGGTAATTGCAGGAGCCCTGGTGGTACTGTGTTAAGCACGCAGCTGCTGTGCCTGAGGTTGGTGGTTCAAACCCACCACCTACTCAGCAGGAGGAAAATGTGGCCATCCACATGTACAAAGGTTGGCAGCCTTAGAATCCCTGCCGGACCGCTGTACGCTGCCCCCTGGGGTCACTGTGAGTCGGACTTGTTTCAGCGGCAGTGGGAGATGGGTAAGTTACAGGAAGTGCATGTCGTTGAGCGTTCGCTTTGACTTGGAGCACTCTCAGGGGCACCAAGAAAACACGGGTTGAATCCACTCAACAGTGATTACAGGAAGTTCTCCCATGTGACCCAGGCCCCCAAGTCACTGTGGGTATTCACTGGCTTTCTTTAGATCCTAACGAAGGAGAAGAAAGAAACCCCTTCGAATATTGGGAAAGTGAGAAGATCCTAAGAGATGAATTCATAAGCCAAAGAAGCTTCTATGAGTTTTCCAGTTTTTCCTCTTTCATTAAGAGATAGTCAAAATTGCAATTTCTAAGGCTGCACAGAGATAGGAATTAGGAGAGTCTATGTGGCATTTCACAATGACACATATGAAATAACAAGGTAGGTATATGGAACAAGTACAGTGTTTTATGATACTTGTGCCTGAACCGTTAGAACTTCTATTATTGAAAATGTTCAAGCAGAATACTTTTTCCAAGTGATGGATGATCATTTCTATTTTATTATAACTATTTTAATATGTTTGAAATATGAAAAATGTAGCCCATGTAAAAATTCAAAATTTCGTATGTTAATGGTTTTTAACTTATTCTCTTTAAAGTTGGATGTGCTGTGCAATGGTGAAATTATGGGGAAGGATCATACTATGGAATTCATCTATATGACAAGATGGCGACTAAGAGGCGAAAACGTAAATTGTTTTTATATTTGTTTCTGTATCTGTCTAGCTGTATACCATTACACTACTCAAATTTGACAGTAGAACTTAAAAGCAAGCTAACTTTGGAAAGAGATGAAACTGGTTCCTCTTTTTATGGTTTCTCCCATCCACTCTGAAAAATAGCTCAAGTTGAAGGTCTGTGATCAATGTGGTTTTATCAAGTTGAAGGTGAGTTTAAAACCCCACCTAAAATAGATTCAAGACTACTAGCCTCAAAACAGAGAAGGTAAAACTTACATATGTTTTAAAAACCCCATAAAATAAGTGAGCCTGTACGTAATTAAATCAGGATAGGGGAGTCTGAGTTTTGCTCTGTCTCCTGTGTCTGATGGTTAATGAGAGCATCGTTGTTGGGATGTGGTAGAGAGGGCATATAAGCTAGCAGCTAACCAATCTGTTTTTACAGGTACTGTCTTTGTTTAAAATTGGACCTATGGTAAGTGAGTCTCTAATGAGTTCTGATGCCTGTAGAGTTAGATTCTTAGACCTCACCAAAAGACAGACTCCCTGCCATCTGTCACAGCCATCTTATAGGACGGAGCAGAACTCCCCTGTGGGTTTCCGGACTCTAACTCTTGGCCAGAGGAGAAAGCCTCATCATTTCCCCTGGAGCTGCTGGTGGTTTGCAGCTTCCCACCTTGCAGTTGGTGTGCTGCCCAATGCATAATGATTCAAAGGAGAAACCCCAGAGGAGAAGAGAAGAAAAGCCATATTTTGAACTAGATCTCTGATTAGGGCTAAAAAGAGGGTCTAAGAATTCTTGACCTGATTGAAAAATTACATGGATGTTAGAGAAAATTCGGGAGGAGAGGGGATTGTCAGGCCGATACATCAGAATAAGAGCTGTAGTAGAAATGGTACTGGGGTTTCTTGTTCTGATCTGAGCGCAGTGGCCAACACAAGCCAGGATGAGCAGGAAGGCTGGACTTAGGTGATTCCCGGGTGCCCTTGCAGCCAGTAAGAATCTGTGGGCTGGTCTGCACAGTACATCCTAGTTTTAAATTCTGTATCATTTTAACATACCCTCCACAGACTAGGTTTTAGGGCACTTAGTCATGAAAACATAAGTTATAAGAAAAAAATTAAAAGGAAGTCAAGAAGTTCAACCTCACACAAGGAGAGAGAATGCAGATCCTAAGTGTATTAAGGGGGACTGGGTTAACCTGTTCCACAAACATTTCATGAATGGCATGGTCACTGGACCATCAGTGACATAAATGAACTGATCTGTGGGACTTTTCAGAAATAAACTTTGCAGTGATGGCCCTTCCCCCCTCCACCCAAAAAAAGAAATAAATTTCAAGATATTCATTTTTGTGCTACAAAATAGATAGGGCATTGAATGACCTTGGGGAAGAAGTGTCTTAATGTGATGTAATAATGAATAAATTAGAATTCCTTTATCTCTATTTGAGTCCCACTTGGAAGAAAGTCTTCCTGTGAGCCTGAATTCTTTAGCCATGTCTGAAAAGAGTTCAATTCAGGAACAAGAAAACCAAATTACATTCTGGTACCACTCATTATAACTAGTTGTGTGCCTTTCAACTGCACAGTAAACTTCTAGGTTCCTTTTTTTTTTTTTTAATCTGATTTCCTTTTAGTAAATTATTATTTCTCTTTCTGTGACATTCTGTGGTCTTTGAAAAGGCTGTGCTGTCTACCCTAATCTAACCCTCCCAGCTAGAAGACATTGGGGGCCATGTACTGATGACGGGACTGGTACAAACTCACTCTTTTACCCAGTACTGTTGGGGAGTAGATATTGTGATACTGAGCATAGCCTTCCTATTGTCTTGAGCAGATAATATTAATATTGTCTTAATTTGACTTTTTAATAGTGCAGATTTGCTGTCAGGGTGAGGGGTTGTAAGTGATCCCCCTCCCCTCACTAGAAAGCCTCCTCAAGGCCCAGCCCCAAAGGCGGCTCACACTGCCAGTTAATTCAAGATCAAAGGACAGCCAAGCTGACACAGATGGGTGTGTTTTTTTTTTTTTTAATCACTGGACATCAGCTTTCCCTGCAGTTGTGTTTCTGATGTCATGGTTCTAAATAGTCTAAATGTCCCGGTTGTTGAAGGCATGTTTTTTGAGTTGGTCCCCAAAGCACTGTGGTTTTGTATTCAGGGGGGAGTTAAAGCAGGAAGCAATGACAACAGTGTTTAGTGTGACTGGAAACTAGTAAGACTCCCTCCATTTTTCAGGCGTGAGAAACATGATTTCTGGTTGTTCTCCTCCTTCCTGTCTGTTCCTCCCTCTGCCCTCACAATCTCAGCACTCCCCGGATTGGTTCCTTTACATTCCAGACCCAACTCTCCCCGGCCAGCCCTTATTACTATCCTTCTCTTGTCCATCTTTAGCAAATGCTGTAGATTCTTCCATCAAAAATACCGTATTCAGAAATCAGCCTTGTGCCACCCTCGTCCACTCCTTTCACCTCTGATGCAAGCCAACACCACCCATCTCCAGGATTCCCATCACATTCTGTGACCTGGGCTTCGCATATCCCCCGTCAGCCCCCTGCTGTCTGCCCCGCACAGCAGTCAGAGCAGTCTTCACAAAATAGATTAGAAATTGTCACTCTTCTCTGTCTCTGCCAGAAACAGTCCTCCACGAGCCCATATATACTCCAGTGAAGGTAAAACTCTTAACTTAGTCTAAGTTCTTTTTTTTCAGTCTAGTAATGCAGTTTATTAAGCAATACACACTTCACTTGTCTTGAGTTGTGCCCTTCCTTTATCGACGTGTATATGTACACATATATGCAGGGGGTCTTCAAAATTCATGAAAAAATTTCATTGTTATTTAATTTTTCACAAACTTTTTGAAGACCCCTTGTATAGCTGTATGTGTCCGTGTCATTCTGGACGTCCTAGCTTGTTCTTTTACATAGTCCTTATTCCTTGAAGGGTATTAAACAGTATATTTTTTGTAAAACTCTGATTACATAATACCCTCTCTAAAGCCCTTTATTTTTCTCTGAGATATTTTGGGTAAAGGCTAAGCTAGCAAATAGTTAGCTTTCTAAGTTTCTTTATGCTAGGATGTTTCAGGAACCTAAACAAACATCTGGTCAAAATCTAGCTAATAACTCTTAGAATTTTCAATTCCTAGCAATCTTGCCACCTTGAGATTCTTATACTGGCATTCATCTTTTACTTATTAGTGGTAGGAAATATTATAAGCATCTTTTTTTAAGTGTGTCTCAAACTTCAGTGAGAATACAAAGACTCTTAGATAGGCCATTCACTAAGGATTTGTGAGAATGATAGTGATAAACCTCTAATCTCTTTTTAATGTCAAGAATCAGCTCTGAACTTTTGTTCACAGTTGTATACAGCGACTAAATAGGGAGAGGGGGAAGAATTCCATTCCACCCCTCCCAACAGAAATATATTGGCATGCGAAGAGGAAATGTAATGCATGGGATAAAATTTAAATAGTATCCAATAAGATTTTGGCTTTTTTTAATCAGCCAGTGATAGCAAAGGATATATATATATCTAACTACGGAGACTTCTCTCTACCCTCCTGAAGTCAAATCCATAGTCCCTTGAAGATACCTCCCATCTGGTTATTTCCTTCCATATTCATCACTTCCATGCTTCTCCAAACTCACTGGCTGTTTCACCTTACCCCCTCACACCAAAATCACAAAACAAGCCACTGCTCCGGAGTCCATTCTCACGCATAGTGATCTTGTAGGACACAGTAGAATTGTCCCTGTAGGTTTGCGCGACTCCTTGCAGGAGTTGCTCTGAGAGGCTAGTGGTTTCAAACTGCTGACCGTGTAGTTAGAGCAACCCAACACACACCCCATGCCGCCACAGCTCCATAGACACTGCCTAATAGATGAGCTAGCAGGACCGGACCTGAAAGTGACTACCCCAGGCCTTGCTTCAATTGACTGGCATTGCCAGGCGGTTTTGGGGAAAGCAAACATATCCGTCCTGATTGGCACCAAAGAGATAAATAGGAAAAAGGAATCACTTGGTGAAATTGCCTCTTTCCACCTCCACATTGTACTCTGATTGAATGTTATCTGAAGTTGGCATGATCAGACAAAGTCTAAACCAGAACTTGGGAAGTCGTCAGAGGAAGAAGCTAAAAGGTTGCCAAAGGACAGAAGTGCTCAGCGCGCCTTACATCTGTCAGCCGATCACTAAGCGCCGTACAGAAAATCGGGCATTCAACCCCACACACAAGCAAAGTCAAAGTATTTTAGGGGACTCAACACTTTCTAAATTTTCATTTTAAAAGCTTCAAGCGTAATTTTTTTTTTTTTACTTAAGTTGCTGTGAAAGTGCCTTTTAAAAAGCAACTCTGGAATGTGGAATTCATCTGGTGTAATCTGAATCTCACATAAATTTTTATGCATTTCCCTTTTTTCCATTTTGAAGTCATTTGTATGCATGACTTAAAAGTAAACATCTTATGCTTTGTTATCTCCCTTACAGTTAAAGTGGAGTTTATAATTAAGTAGTACTTAGCATACTATTGGAATCAAAAATCCGGAATTATTTCTTTTATTTTTAAAGTGAATATTTGAACCATTAGGACATAATAATTTTACAAAGGAGTCAGCCCTGTAGTTTTTTAAATGTGCTTGGTCATTGACTTATTCAAAAAAACATTTGCAGAGTGGCTGCCAATCCTGGGCTTGAGCTTATTTTAAGTCAGCAAATATGAATACAATGCAGCCTCAAGGAACTCGCAGCCTAATGTGGAGACTCGTGGAGACTAAGGCTGTTATGTGATTAATATAAAGAAATGAATCTAAAAGGGAAAGTACCCCACCCGACCCCTTCCTCCTTATAGGTTGAGCAAAGTTCTCTGTCCACTAAGAGTTCTGAGCTCCTTGAAGGGTCTTCTTTCAGAGGGAAGGTAGAAAGGAGAAAGAAAGGGACTTGGTCCAGGGAAGGATTGAAGAAGTAGGGAGGGTGTTCTCTTTGTCCTCAAGAGATGCAATGTCCCCCCAGTAGTGTTTGGGGGAGGTCACCGTTTGGTTGAATGTTTGCAGAATATGAAACAGACACATTCCTGCATGCTAAAATTACTTCAAGCTGAATTTTAGCCATCACTGTTATTTAAGTCTTAAATTTTTTTTTCAAAAATAGCTACCATCTGCTCTGGAAGTGTTTACTTAAACGTAATCATGTTAGCTCTTAATGTTTGACATCCTGTTTTAAATGATCAGTTTTAAATATGTGTCCAGTTGTGGATGCCTCTTATCTGATGAGTTCATCTCCTCCGCAGTTTCGGTGTCTGAACTGCTCAGCTTCGCAAGTCTGCCCTCAGGATGGCCCTTTGTATCAGGTAAGAGGCACTCACGGCTGTGCATATGACCAGAGTAAGCCACCTTGGGACTGCTCTCATCCCCAACACAAGTGTCCAACACATGGAGCTTTGTAATTTTAGTCCTTGCTAGAGCTTCAAAACTTGATCTTTTCAACTTATACCATCACCACCACCCCAGAGTTTCCCATTCTTTTTGTTGCCCTGAATTATCCATATCATTCTTGCACAGTGAAAAAAATTGAAGTACAAATCTTAAGGCCATTATTTATGACTCAGAAATTTTTAATAATCACTAACTGAATCCTGTAGAAGATCACTGATTCATTTTAGATTAACATGCTGCCTTCTTCTTACAAGTGAGATATATATTTTTAATTAATCATTAACCCACAGCTGTAAGATAAAATGCTTGCTTCCCCCTACAAAGATCCACAATAGAACTGCTCTGTAGTGTTTCCTAGGCTGTAAATCTTTTGAGAACTAGACAGCCTCTTCTTTCTCTCCCAGCACAGCTGCTGGCTTTGAACCATCAACCTTGCAGGTAACAGCCTGCCACATAACCAACAGGCCTCACGTGCCCAATTCAGTGACCATTAGGAACCGTTAACATTAAACCATTAGTAACAGTGAGCTTGCTTCCCAAACTCTCCCCTAAGTACTTCTGGTACCACTTTTAGTAATAAAATGATGCTGCACTAATTTGATAATTGAATAAAGTAGTAAGAAAACTTAAGCTTGGATTTCAATGAAAATTTATCTAGTAAAAATTCTAAAATTTTGGCAGCAGATGAGACTAAATGTCGGACAGTCGGGATCAGTCATCAGTACAGAGATGATCCCTGCTAAACCTTAATCTCTGGGTTCATGACATTTCATTGAAATTCTGTTGCTCCTCTATTTCCCAAATGAAGGCTGCCCTCTTCCTTCACTGGATGCAAGAGAGAAGAATTATAAGGATATAACAAACCTAACTAGCCACGCTTGCTGCCTCCAGTGTTGCAATTTGGGGGTTTCTTATTTTGAGGCAGGGTCAAATGAATGCATATTCAATATTTTATAAAGGGAAAAACCCACAGTGAATCATCAAAAATGTTTGAATCACCCTTTATTTAGAAACACTCAATCTTATTTTCAGTGATTTCATTAGACTTTGTTCTTCAAAAACCTGTTTGAAGTCCTGGTATTTTTAACAATGGAATAAGCACATTTAAAACTTTTAGGAAGACTGAGGGAAAATGGCTTAGAGGAAATAATGCATCTCTCTTTATGTGTTATTCAATAGAGATTAAAGAGGGAATGATTAGCTTAGCTGAGTTGGTGAAATTTGCATACATCTGCATTTCATAGATGTTTCCATTGCTTTTAGTTTCATAGCTGATTTGGGAACAATGAATTTTAGTGAAATCTTTGTCCTGTAGCTTGAACTAACATACATGATTTTCCTCCCCTCCCCACCCCCTTAGTCTCTGGGTATTGATGTCTATTTTTTTTCTTGAGAAATAGATATTATTAAGTCCTGGCCAGAGTTTATAGAAGATGGGACTAAACCCAATTTTTCAGGAATCCATACAATTCCCAGCTACCTAACCCCATCCTATCTTCACTTCATTATGGGTTATACCCTGTGAGAAAGATAAGCAGGAAGTTAATCAGTTGCACCTTTAGTCCCAAATCAGAAAATCCCAAGGGAAAAAAAATCTTTTTATTACAAGAAAATATGTGTATGGCTTTATACTATTTTTGTGAACACTTTTTACAGTGGTCAGTTCTCTAGCAAAATATCATTGGACCAAAATTTGCCCACAGAAGAGAAAATCCTGAAGTCTAAATCATTAACTCATGAAAAGTATTTTTAAAAATATTAAATAATTGCTTCCTCAAGGATGCCTAAGTCATCTTTTATGGTCACATTAAGAGTTTCTAAAGAATAGATCATTTCACTGCTCTAAATTATTTTAAATCATCGAAAAAGATGGAATTCGGGGCTGAGCCCTGGTGGCTAGTGGTTGTGCACGGGACTGCGGCCCCCTGGGTTGGAGGTTCAAATCCAGCAGCAAGGCTGGGCCTCCTAGTGCCACCACCAGAGGGCAGTGATGCCCCCAAAATAAAAAAAGTAAAAAGAAAAGAAAAAGAAAACAAAGATGGAATTCTTTCCAGTTTATTTAAGAAAGTTAACATAATCATGGTATCAAAATGCCAACACATGATAAAGTATTAGGAAATGGATTCTAGAACTTTTTTTATTATAAAGACAAAAAATTTTAACCAAGTACAAAAATGATATATTATTTCAAGGAAGAAAATATATTAAACATATTTACTTTATGGATAAATACTCAAAGTCAGTTAAATTATCAGGAGGTGCTGAAAAACATTTGAAAAATATTCAATGCTAAGACCTGATATTTGATAGCGGATTTTGTTTTCAACAATTAAAGAAAGCAATACTACAAAGCAATACTTTTACCTCGGTTCACCCATTTACCCCCTTTCTGACCCTGATCACCCTCCCTTACTCCTTCTCAGACCTCTGCATCTCTACAGCTGTGTGTGTGTGTGTGATCATTTGAAAGTAGATTGCAGGTATCAGGATCATTGACCTTAAATTTCATGAGAACAGAAACTTATACATAACCAAAATAC
>PVJH01018927.1:21300-43920 GCA_004026705.1 Nesogale talazaci
ACCACCACCCAACTCCACCCCACCCCACCCCCAGCCCGGTGCCAGTCTCACAGTTGCTCCCTCAGAACTGTCTAATGCTGTATTCCTAGGGAACTGTTTAGGCCCTAGAATCATAGAATAAAAAATGAACAGAAATCCCATCCTCATGGTCCTAATAAAAGGAGCAGATGAAAATTAAATGAGTAAAATGTATACAGTGTTAGGAGAAAAAATAAAGCAAGGTAAATAGAAAATTTTCTGCATGATGGCCAAAGGAAGGCCTCTCAGAGGTCTTGCTCAAAAGAAAACGAGAGAAGGCACCATGTGAATGGTCTGGAATAGAGCCCTCCCGGCCCAGGGCACACAGTGTGAGGGGAGTATGGGTAAGGGCAGGAGGTGCAGAGAGCCCCTCCCTCAGGCCTCTTTCTCCCATGGAGACTGCGGGGCTGGAGCAGAGAGAATACCGGGTGGTTGCTCAGGTGTAAACAGATGTGGAGTTATAGCGCCTGTGGCACTTGTTTTCAACTACTTGCATGAGACTATCGACTGGGGGTGGGTGGGCATTCAATCCTTATCTCACATTATCTACCAGTACCAGTTCCTCAAGAGAATATAGTTGAATAGCTGATGTCAAAGTGGGTATGACCTTTCTCATTATACTTTCAAAGGGAAAAAAAACTAAAGACAGATTCCGTTGACTATTAATAATTGAAATATCCATAGAAAATACCATAACCAAAGAAATATTTGCAATAAGTAACACAGAAAGAGTTAATGGCCATAATACATAAAGAATTTGTGTAAATCTATAAAGTCACAAAGAAAGGAAGCAGAATTGGCTAATAAGCAGACATAAATGATGAACTTCTTTTAGAAGCCAATGAAATGCGAGAGCAAATGTTGTTTTAAAAAGATATTTGCAAAAAAAAATAAAATAAAATAAAAAGATATTTGCTCATTATCAAAGAAGCTTAGGGAAATGACTACTTATTTCTTCTGGAAATGTAAAAATTGGAACATTCTCATTAAAGCCAGTGTGACAGTATATATCAAAACATGTCTTAAATAAATGCACATGCTGTTAAAACCAGCAATTAGACTTCTAATCGCCTGTTCTGGGAGATGAAAAAGAAGTGACTGGGTCAAGGTTGATTTGTGCTAGAATAAATGCAAGTGGACAGCAGGAGAAATTTCCAGTCAGAAAAAAAAAATAACATAATGTAGTGTGTAGCATGATTCCAATTTTTAAGCTTATTCCTAAGACTTGAAAGACAGTGACTACAAGGTCTCGGGGTGAGTATTTTAAAGTAGTCAGATTTAAATAACTCTCCTTTTAATCTTACTGCTTTTTCATATTTTGCAAATCTCCTACAGTAAAAACTGTTCACTTAAAGGATAAAAGAATATACCTTGTATGTGAGAAAAAAATGAAAGTTAGCTTTGTCATTTTGTATAATGTTCACATTTGAATGTGTACAGGAGGAGACTGAGGACTCAAAATTCTGTCATGTGCAGTGATTTCATGCCAAGAAGTGGCAGTGTTCCCAGCTAAGTCAGCACGACACCATTTTACTTTAGAAAGCACAGTGCAATGTAAATGCTAGAACCTAGAACACGATCTGTAAAATTCCAAGTGTTGTTAGGACTTTTTAAAAAATATATTAAACTTTTGATATTGCCCTGGCACAATCTAAAGATGATGATTTGGTGGGGAGGACAAAACATTTCTCCACCAGACACTGAGAAAATTCCAAAATAAACGGTAACGTTAGCCTCGATACCTCACTTCCTGCTCATCCCTCATCCCTGGATGACTGGTATGGACGGATGCTGCTGTGTATTGTGGAGATGCTGTTCTCTGGGTGACTTGCTTATAAAGGAAGCAGATGGAAGTAAAGCTAGAAAGGAATTGCCCTGGAGGACAAGCAGGGCTTGGAGTGAGGTGGAAGGGACCTTAGCAAAGTTAGGATAGGCTGTCTAGGTTGGTGGTCTCCACATCTGGCTGAACTTCAGAGTCACTGAGGGAACTTTGCAGAATGCACATCTTTGTGTCCTTGTGCCCAAACCACCTGATTCTGAGGGGACAGAATGATGTTTGAAATAAAAACAGGAGGTGGAATAAAGCAAAGTCATTATGACCCTGGAAACATAAGAGACTGAGGCACTTTCACTCCATCCCACTGACCAGGGCAGAGGCTCCTTTAGTCGGGCCACTCACCCTGAGGGACTGCCGCTCCTGCCCACCGGCCCCTCCCATCAGGGCCAGCCCAGCGGGAAAGACTCAGCTTTGCAATTTCTCCGTCCTTCTCAGCTCAGCTACGGGAGACTCTCACGCGGCCCTCCATCTAAATGTCAAGACATGCAGGGAGCGAGAGAGCGAGCCATAGGCCGTTCTCTGCACTGGTCACTTGCATTCCCCCAAAGTTGGACTGATAGCCACAAGGCCAGCAGTACAAACTTACCGTCCACTCCACAGGAGAAACTCAAGCGCTCACTGCCATTGTGTCAGTTCTGACCCATAGCAATCCTGTATGATAGGTCAAACGGCCCCTGTAGGTGTTCCAGGCTAGCTTTTTATGTAACTTCTTCTCACAGAGCGGTTGGTGGTTTCAAAATGGGGACTTGCTGGTTAGCAGTCAGATTCATCATCTGCTACTCTACTAGTGCCTCCACTGACAGGAGGAATCAGAGGCTCTGCGCTCCCATAACGATGTGCGGCCGCAGAGACTCGACAGAGGGTTGCAGTGCGTCAGAATGGACTCAGCCACAGTGACTTTTTAATACTAAGATAAAAGGAGAACCTTAGTGGCCATCCCAGACTCTCAGTGTGGCAAAAGTTTTGTTTGGAAAAAGGGAGTCTGACTTTAAGAAAAATGAGACCGTGGGTTCTCCAGAACCCTGATGCTCAGTCATTGTTATTTTGATTCTTTTTGAACAGGGCAAGGTCAAAACCAGGACTAGAGGTAGTAAGTACTCTGCTTCTTAGCTGGAAGGAAGGAAGGGGTTTTCTCCCGAGTATCATGTGGCAGACTTTTTGACTGGTCACAGTAACCTCCAGGGAATGCAACCTCCATTCCTTCAGATGATCTAATAGTTGAATTGGAATATTTGTCAACCGATTATTGAAAGGAGCCAGCGACCTCCGTGTCTCATATCAGCTGTTTGTTTTTCAGTAGTTTTTTTTTTTAAGAGCCATTACAAATTTTTTAATTAAAAAGAAAATAAGGATCAAACCTGTAAAAAATCTGATCTGTGAAAACAACCCCGGTTTCCCATATTTTAGTCTCTTTGCTGGTGTGTAACTCAGCTGGTTCTCGCGGGCATTTCCTGTGAACGTGCCTTCCCTGCCCGCTGTACGAGTTGATGCCTTCAAGCAGATCCTGTTGCTTCAGACCCTGGTCAGCGCTGCCTCTCCCCAAGCATTATACACTTCAGAGGTCATTTGGGAAAGGATGTGATGACCTCAGCCTTTTGAATTTGACCTCTACTGCCTATTATGGAAAACTTGATTAAATCTAGAGAAAAAAATAGCAATTAAAAAGAGAACTTTCATGGTATTTACAGTCTGTCATAATCCTGAATATCGGAATATACCATAAATTCTAATCCCCCAGCATTTTGAAACTGTTTTATATATGAACTGTCTTTATAATTTTTATATAAACATGGCCTTATATTCATCATCTGTTTTTATTTTATAGTCATACCCAATGGTATTGCAGTATCGACCAAGAATTGACTTTGGTTAGACCAAGAGGCCTAGATCCCCCTGAGAGGAATCCTGCACTCTTTGTTTACTCATCGACAGATTGCACAATGAACAGTGTGTGGACTAGAGGGACACAACCAGATCTCCAGCATGCAAATAAGGCCATTGTCTGTCTCTAAATTGTCACTTGCATCTATGTTGTTTCTATGAAGAGCAAACCAAGTGCCATTCTGCTACTGAATTGTCTGCATACGGTCTCTGCCGCTCACAGTGTGCGACCCCCCGTAGTTGACATCAGTTAGGCTTGCCGCTATGATCCAGGCTGCGGAACCATCTGCTTGCCCGTCACAAGATTGTCCTGCTATTTGATTACACTCGTAAAATGGCTCGATCCTTGCGGTGTTGCAGTTTTCACATACTTAATATTTTATTCATTCTTGTTTCAATAGAGTACTGTACAAGAATCTAGTATCTTGAAATTATTTTGTATGGGAAATAGATTCAGACAAGTGGTTTCCGAGTCACCGTCTTGTTCTTGGTAAGCTTTTTATGTGTGTACAGAATCCTTTGGGGGAAGAATTCCATTTATGCTTTAACTTTAGTGCAGGTCCTAACTATAGGCATTCTACGGTTACCTATGCGTCTAGTCTTTACCAACTGCACAAGGAAGTCCCACTAGCCCTCCACATTGAAAAGGTAGGTGACTTTTTAGAGAAACTAAAGCTGGAGGTGTACAGTCCGAGGACCACATTGACTTCTGATTCAATCAAGGCCCACGAGCAAGGTGAATCTTCTGTCATAATGCTTATGACAAGTGGGTGCAGCCTCCTGAGCCAACACTGACCCACCCGCTTTGTGGCTGCATCACCACTGTGGCGCTCATGGGACAGGCCATTGTCTCGCTGTCTGAGTTAGCCTTAGGTGCGTGTCATTGTGGCATGCAAAGGTTGTGATGATTTCACATACGGGAATTTTTAGAGCAGATTTCTGTAGCTATTTTACGATCCCAAAGTCTCCAAGCCGTGGTAGCTTAGCACTGTTAGTTACCGATCATCTTGCCAAACCCTTTGTACGCAATAGGATCAGTGCAGTGTAGTCGACAAGTATGCTAACCAATGCCAATGGTTGGAGGGTCTTTCATTGCAGGTCCTGTAGTGATCAAAGGGAAATGAGATGGACCATTTTATAAATAACCTCCTGAAGGTCAGGCCTTTGATGACGTCCTCAATTTTGCCCTTCACTTAAGTCTTCCATTCATTTTTGGGGTTTGTCTGCAAGTCCAGGAACATAAACTTTTCAAAATTCTCCATTCTTGAAAACTTTCTTTGAAAAGGAAGTCCTCAAGTCCACCTCAGAAACCGAGGGGGGAAAGGATGAAAGTTTGGGAGAATCATTGCTGTAGAAATCTAACATGAGCACAATAGGTTGATCCACACCTAATGTCTATGCTGCGTCCACAGGAAGGCTGCTGCTTCCCTAATAAACTGTGGCACAAATCAATGCCTTCCAAAAGAAATGCCTCTTAGAAACAAAGCGTCATAGAGCGCTAAGAAACGCAAAATAATCCAGCTAACATCTTAATGCATTCTGTAATGTGAAAGGCCAGAACTTCCTTTTTTTTTTTTTTTTTCATTTTATCGTTTTCCCCCAGGTTCCAAAGTCTAGAGTAAAGTTTCCTGTTGATCTGCTTATTTTTCAAGGTTATGGCAATACTTTGATGTCACTTTGTCAGATTGTGTTTGTTTTTCAAAGGGCCCACAAAGCAGATTTTGAAATGCAGATTTTTTTAGACTCTTTAAATGTTGAAACAGACCTTTACATTCAACCAAATATAAATACACTGTCTAGCTACAGGAATTATTTTGTTATACTGTGAAACCCAGTTCCTTGATATCCCTAAGATATTTAATATTTTTAATAGATCTGTCAGATGCAGTCAGAAATTAAAGTGTCTTTCATATAAAAGATACTTTAATTTTTTTTTAAAAAAAAAAGATGCTTTAATTTAGCTAATTTAACTCCAAATGTACTAAGAGTACATTATATAAGCCACAAATGAGAAGTGGATGTTTGGGATCCCCAGCCAACACTGACAGCCTTAAATGAGTTTTAGATCTGAGGGAGCTTCCAAAAGTTCATGAGAAAAATATATTTTCTTTTCATTCCATTTTTCCCCCACTAACTGTTTGAAGCCCCCTCATATATTAACTCTTTAAATTTGGCCAGTTGGCCTGATCATTTGTAGTTTCAATATTTTCCCAAGAAAATATTTTGGAAGCAACTATAGAATTGGGAATCATTTTGTATGAAATTCCTTTATTTGATGTTAATGTGTTAGCATTTTTATTGAAGTGGATAGGACATGTGCCAAAATACGTGAAAACCATATGTAGGGAAGAGAAGTGTCACTTGGGGAAAGGTACACATTTATCATGCCCCCCCCCCCAATACTGTTACAGTGTTACTGTTTGAACTACTGAGCTCCTCCCACTGCCTTCTTTGGGCATGTTCAGCTATGACTTTCTACCCGCACAGATGACTTGCATGTCCAGTAATTCACTAAATCTCCATTCTTTTCCTTCTAAGGCAGGACATAGAATTTGCAAGAAACTAGGTGCAGCACAGGTGTACAGGCAACTTTGGTGGTTGACTTTGTAGATTGAGGGTGTTTATTAGTAGACAGGTTCTTTATATAATATGAACAACTCATAGGAATAATTGTCTTGAGTCCATAAAATTGGAGAATAGTAAAAACTGAATTTTTTTCGCTAATCTCTTTTAAGCAATAAACTGAAGGAACTTCAGGCATATAAAAGATCTTTCAGTCTGTTCTTAGCCTGCCTTGAAAAGGATAGACGTAAAAGGTAAAGGACCCTTAGATGTAAAGGAGACCTGCAGGTTATAGACAGCAGCACTCTGATGAACGTGAAACCCATCAGTGAATAGGGGAATATGCAGATGACCATTTCTCTAGATGAGCAAGAAGCTTTCGGAAGTATCAAGAGTAAAAGAATCATTGATAGCTACTACTTATTTATTCATTCAGTTTGGGGTGGAAGTCACTTGATATCTCATGTCTCTTGACTACTTTTAGACAATAAATATGTCATTTCTTTATTCATTAGGAATCTATCCCATACTAACATTGCCACATTTTATAAATGTAATGAGTATGTTCATAAATATTACCCATTCAAATGTAACATAAGTGACGTTGATTCTTTAAGAAAGAACTAGCTGTGTCATATAGTGTTATCAACTGTTTAGCATTATGGACAACACTTAAGAGAAAGTGCCTCATTGCAAAAGTGCATTTCTGTTGTGGATTTACTGCCTGCATTTTAGTTATCTGTACCTGTCTCTTATGAATGGTTTAGTTTCTGAATCAGCACTCATAGATTAGTCTCTTTTAAAAATAGTTACATAAGAAAATAGACCTCACCAAAGACATTTTACTGATAATTACAACCGCATCAGAAAACCGTTTTTAGCAGCATAGGAACAGGGAATTTTAATTTCACATAGCTAGGCAATAGCCTTGATTAATGGCTAAAATATTCACCAGAGAGAGACTTGAAGCTGAACTTTCTGGGTGCAATTAGTCAAATACAGATGTTTTTTTCCGGCAATAATCAGAGCACACTGACTTTCAACGTGCTCGGTTGCTCTCAGCACCACCTGACAGGTAGATGTCAGCATTAAGGAAGAGGTAAATACAACAAATAGCCTCTGTCTAGGCGATACCTGGGAGAAGTCTCTCTCTCTTGAAAATTGAAGCTGAGTTTTAAATTTTATTTTGAGAAGCTTTTTACCCCATAGAGGCATTTTAAGCTAAAATTACATTTACTTTATTCCTGGGTTCCTAGCTAAATGAAGATTTTTAGGAAAGAAAGCCTTTGGTAAAAGTGTTGAGGAGCTTGTTTGTTTAGAAAATAGTACATTCTATTGAACATACACAAGTGCTTTTTCTGTATTTAAAAGAAACTTGTTCATAAAGTCCCTGCGGTTTTGTTTGTTCCTCCAAATGAAATTATTTGTCTGTTTCTCAGCAATGACTATTATAATTTAACCATAAAACCAAATTTGGCAAAAATGGGCCCCACGGACCAAGAGCACATCAGAACAGTTGGGCTCTCTCTGTACTCTTCTCGTCGGGAATACATGCTAGCAGCCACCTTCACGATAAAGCTCTTAAGTCCTGATCAGTCACGGGGTAAACCTTCTTGACTAGGATTTTTAAAAAAAAAAAAGGGGGGGAGAGGGAATGCACATCTTATCCCACACTCTGGCTTATCCTTAAGGAATGTTCTAGTGGGCAAAGCTTTATCCCAGTAAGATGGTGGTTGGTTGTAGGAATTTCAAATTGACTGTTTAGGATATGTTTAATTTTCTGCGGTAGAAACACATAAACTTGAAATGCTATTATTTTTGGATATGTATCCCTACAGTTTGGGGGAGTAACAGAAACATGATACCTGCTAGGTCTGCTTAATGAAAAATAGTAAACCTTAGATACACTTTAGACAAACTCTTTTTAAGCACAAAATAACCAACTATCTCTGGATTTACTTGATATGCCTAGGTCAGTAGTAGTTTGATGAAAAAACCAGCTTGAAAAGGCATCAAAATATACTTAACTATACATTACAGGGTTTTTGTAGTTGTGTTTTCTGTAAAGCAATGGCATTGTCCAATAATTTAAAAGTGGTTCTCTTCCTAATGTAATATAGTTTATTGGTTTTTTCACAAGTGGTGTGTTTACCTGCTATCCTCATTGTATTTTCAAATAGAATTAGACTCAGTGAGCAGTTCCTTTGTAGACAGTGATGAAATTGAACCTAGAAATAATTTAATTATTTTAAACACTCACTGAGAAGTGTCTGTACACTTACTATGCCTCCCTCTTCTAAGCTTCACAACTGAGACCGGTTTGCAGAAATGCTTTCTTAATTTTAATTGTCTTTAAATCCTGAATCAAATAGTCACATAGATGTCAACAATTGAATCTGGCTTTCTTCCGTTGCCTGGAGCTTTATGAAATAAGAAACGCATCTCCCATGAGTAAAGTCTCACTAGTCCTGTAGTATTGCGCCTGGTAAACAGAATTGGCTGGTTTATCCCTGTGCTTCACATCAGTCCACCGAAGCAAGAGTTCAGCTTGTTAAACGGGGAATGGGATCAGCCTAAACTCGCTTGGGGTTGTTTTCCTTTTGCTGATTTTTTGAGAAGGGGGGGTGGGGGCCGAAGTGTCCTTATGAAGCTGTGGTCCAAGACAAGCGTGTATCGGCAGGTATCAGTGTACTGCTGCTTTCCTGCCTCGGTTAACACAACAGCAAGCACCTGTTTTTAACATAGGAGCCCTCGCAGTAAAGAAAACTGTCATCGACTCTATGGTAAAGTTACGTTGCTACTTTTCTTTTTAAGATATAAAATATTTTAAGCTTTTTGTCAAAAGTGATAACACCTTAATACAAAGAAAAACCTTTTTGTGGTTGTAAGACTTAGCCTATAAATCATTCAAATTGAAGCGAAAGAATTACCAGGTCATTGTTAATGACTTAGTCTATTAAGAATATATGTATTTTTGTAAAGGAGAAGCACTTGTAGATATTTAATCAATACAAGGTATGTCTGTTTTGCAGAAACAAAATGCTGCTTAGAGATTATCTTTAAAAGATTTGTTTTTTTGTTTTCTTTTTGTGCCCAAATGTATTTTCTTTTGATCTATGGAATGTTCTGTATAAAGCTGTATGGTTGCACTGTTGGGCTAGATGCATTTTTTAAAAAGAAATTCCGGACATAGCCAAGTATATTTGACCATGTTAAAAATAGTATCTTTGTTATTAAAATTTTGATTGCATAAATCACTGTTGTTTGTCTTTAATACTAGTAGTCGTAGGCTTGCAGCCTCAATTTTACCTATTTTCTTCAAGTAGTTCTCCTAGAGTGCATCTTATTGAAATGGAATGTAATGGATCTTGAACAGTTTTCTAAAGATTCCTCCGCGGTTTTGTCCTAAGACGGCAGGTCACCACTGAAGAGATGCATAAGATACACACCACACACTTTCAGAAGAATTCCTCTGCTCAGTAAATTACTCAAGTCCAAAGAGTCTGTTTATTGATTCACTTACCTATTTTCAGTTGAAAAATATAGATAACACAACATTTGCCCATCTGAAAGTCCAAACGTCTTTTCGAAGTAATTGAGGATGAAAGGAAATTCTAAATGAATTGTCAGAAAGCCTGCTTCCTTCCCCTTGTCGTGTTAATATCACCGATGTCCCCTTGGGAAGCCTTGGAGCGATGTGAACGGTTTGGGCTCACAGATTGCTGGTCGCACTGTCCGATAAGTATGGGACTGCTAGCCACAAGGTTAGTGGTACAAATCCACAAACTGGGTCATGGGAGAAAGAAGAGGCGCCTATCTACGCCTGTTAATATTTACATCTAGAAACCCTACAGGGCTGCTGCAAATTTGACTCCATGGCAGTGCATTTATTAACATGAAGTTTGACCGTCCAGACCTACCCCTTGGTGCCCCCAGAGAAGGGCCTCGTAATCTGCATGCATGACCACTGCTGTGAAGGACACCCCCGAGCAGGTCTCTGCGACACTTCGATTGCTTTGAGTTGGAATTGCGTTTTGGGTTGTTGTTGGGCTCAGTGTGTTTTGCTGTTTTGGGGTGTCGTCGAGTTGGCTCTCTGTACAGCAGAACAGCAGTGCCCAGTGAGACCTCCTCATCGACGTATCGTTGAAGCCCATTGTTGGACCCACTGGGTCAGATCCATCTGTGGAGCGTCTTCCTCTCCCCTGCTGCCCTTCCACTTTTACTAAGCAGAGTGTCGTTTTCTCAGGGCCTGGTCTCTCCTGACAATATGCGTGAAATATGTAAGAAGACTGAGCAGCCTTGCTTTTTAGGGACACTCTATTTAAAAAAGAAAGCAAGGACAGATTTGTTTGTTTTCCTGGGAGCCCATCATAGATGTCACAGCAACCTCAATAAAACCCACACTCACTGCCATCGAGTCAATGCT
This sequence comes from Nesogale talazaci, assembly GCA_004026705.1. Classification (NCBI taxonomy): domain Eukaryota; kingdom Metazoa; phylum Chordata; class Mammalia; order Afrosoricida; family Tenrecidae; genus Nesogale; species Nesogale talazaci. The sequence goes on from PVJH01018927.1 coordinate 32,025, forward strand.
GAGTCACAGCAACCCCTTGTTGGTTTCTGAGAGAGAAGCTGCTTACCATTCCCTACGGAAGTAAACAGGCCACTAGTGGTTTCGAACAGCTGACCATGCCAATCACCGCTCATTGTGTAATCGCTACACCACCAATGATGATGCACTACAGAGTCTTCATAGGATCTCAAGGAGTGCAATGGGTAAGTACTTGGTTGCTGGGAGAAATTGTGGGTGTTGAGTCCACCCAGTGGCCCCACAAGAGAAAGCTGTGCAGTCTGCCTTGCTCTTGGAAAGAGTACAACTCAACTCAGCGACCCGAAATGCACAGCATCACTGCTTCTGAAGGTTGCCAACACTACAGATCTTTACAGGAGTAGACAGCCTTGCCCTCCTTCTGCAGATCGGCTGCTGGGTTCGAACCTCTGACTTTGTGGTTAGCTCCATGGATACCAGCCTAGGAAATTCTAGGAGGGCAGTTACCCTGTCACACGGGTTGAGTTGAAATGAAGTCCACAGCACCCACCTGCAAGGGCTCGCTTAGAGTCACAAGTGTTAGACATGCTCAGCCACCAGAGAAGGCTTTGCAGCAAGGCCCAGCAGCCTTATGCCTGAAGACTGTGCCCACCCCTCGGCAGTCCTGCGGAGGGAGCACAGTTCTGTTTGAGTCATTCCGTCCCAGGAGGCAGGGTTGGCTCAACAATAACTTGTGTGTGAGTGTGGTATTCTTTGCATTTTGTAATGTCTAACTGCATCGGTAATGCCAAGCAGGTTAATGCTCGACTAACCCTCGGGAAGAGGTTGATGCTTCCTACTCTGCCCCACTGTTACTTTGATGTCAAGAGCTCTCGCCTGTGTTGCAGTGAAGCCCATTCAAGGTGAAGTAGAACTGCCCATGTAGGGTTTCAAGGTTATAAATCTCTACGGGGACAGGCTACCACATCTTTCTCTAACACTTAGTATTTTTCACACCATGATATGCACTCCTCCCACCCCCCAATGTGGGGAGAAAATGAGTGTGTCTTACGGTCTGAAAGTGTAGTACCCCAGAGCATTTTAATATACTGCTACTATTTGGTTCAGAATATTTTTTTTCTTGTTTTCCTACCCTAAAAACTGGGTGTGTCTTATGGTCAGGTGTGTCTTATGGTCCAAAAAATATGGTGACCACTGTGCCACCAGGTTACTGGTGATGCCAACCAAACCCACTTCTGAGGTCCATTCTGACTCAGCAACCTTACATAGGGTTTCCAAGACCAGATTTCTATGGGAGCAGACAGCCTCATCTTTCACAAGAGAAGCAGCTGGTGTGTTTGAAGTGTCAGCCTTGTGATGAACACCCAAATCCCTAACCCATAGCATCACCAGGACTCCTAGGAAGTGGCTAAAAGCCAGAGTTAGATAACAGGATCTGCCTCCTGCCATCTTTCAGCGATCCCTCTTCAAAGCTGTAGCCAAATGGGCAGAACATGGAGGATCGCTGTGAAATGCTGACAAAGTGTAGTCACTTAACTGTTCTCGTGTCCTTGCCCAGCACCTGCTCACATGGCCGCACCTCACAACAGAATGTGCCGGAGGGTATAGTTGAGCCATGCCCCAGGAGAAGAGAGCAGTCTGCCAACCAAACCTCTGCCGCACCCCCACTAAGCACAAGGGTCACCATTTGCACAGTCCTTTCTCACGTGTGTGTTTGTCAACACCGGCCCAGCTCGGAACGTGTCACTTGTGTAGAAAGGTGCCCTTGATGTGGTGTGCAGTGGGAAGGGGGGCAGCCTGCAGCGAGCCCCTGCATTAAATGTACCCCATTGCTAATCCAAAGGTTGGCGTTTCCTGTCCAAAAGAACCTCAAAAGCAGCGGTTCTCAACCTGTGGGTCGTGACCCCTTTGGGGGTCGAACAACCCTTTCACAGGGGTTGCCCAATTCATAACAGTTGCAAAATTACAATTGGGAGCTAGCAACGAAAATAATGTCATGATTGGGGGTCACCGCCACATGAGGAACTGTAAGGAGGAGTCGCAGTATGAAGAAGGTTGAGAAATACTTCAGAAAACTGCATGGAACAGAGTTCGGTTCTGCCACAGCTGGTGGGGGTGAGTGACCGAGAGTGGACGGAGGGGAAGACAGACCAAGAGAAGCTGGAGGGTGGTGGATCACCTGGAGGGAGTAGGAGAATTCGTCCCAGAAAGCTGCCCCATCCGGGAACCGGCCTTCTCCACAGGCCTGCGGCCCGGCTTCAGCACCTGTCCTTGCCATGCCCAGCTCCCACTCAGTCTCCAGCCCTCTTCTGACATGTCTTTCCCAGGAAAAGAAGCCATCTGCTTCTCCCTCCCCAAAGATGTTTTTGGAACGAGACAGCTCTGGGTTTCACGTTAGGGGTCCCTCTGATTCACCCCACAATTTCACAACAGCACACTAGATAGGAACGGAGCTGTAAAGGGAAATGGGCAAGAGCCACACCGTAAATCAAAGGCCTCTTTTCTCTGGGCCACTTATGTCCTGCCTTGAGTGGAGTGAGCTGTGCCCCGAAAAAGCCCTCATCCTGCGTCTGTCCCCAGCACACTGGATCCCACATGTTTCATTCTGAGATGACGCTGTCCCATCCGTGTGTCAGTCAACGTTACAACATCTCCTTTCCCTGCTCCCAGCTGCTTCCTGCTCAGGAATGCTGGTGGGCTGCCTTCTGTCTCCTTGCCTCCTGGGTGGAGGCACAAATGAAGATTGGGGCAGGGAGATGGGACAATATAGCTGAGAAAACAGTAAGCCTGACCCAAACTCTCTGGGTCTGGTGGGTATTTACAACTCCCTGGACAATGTAAAACCCACAGAAGCAATTCTACTCGGTTCCACAGGGTGAGAATGAGTCGGAATTGACTCAGTGGCACTTGGGTGTCATGACTTGGTCTCTGGGCAACCTTTCTCTGTTCCTGGGCAGCTTCCAGCTGGGCTGCGTGGCTCCTCCCTCCACTTCAATCTAGGCTCACCCGTCTGTGATTGGGGATTCTGTCCCTGCACGCTCCAAGCTGATATTCCAACCCCAAACCTCTGGCCTGCTTCCCGGGGTTCATGTGGCATTGTCCCCTGCCTCAAAGGAGTGTCTGCTTTGAGCCAGCATCCCAACCACTGTCTCTCCCTCCCTGCCCCAATGCCTTGGGCCAAGAGCCACCTCCTCTCCTTAAAATTCCGCTAGGCAGATGGACTTCAGGCCCTGGGCCCCTAGACCTACAACTATCCTACAGGTTCTGTTGAATCCCCTTCCCCATAAATGGGGTGAACGGTACCCCCACCCCTCTACTAGGAGGCTAGAGGGAGGCACAGCTCACTCTGCAGAGACTTCCTTCATAAATCCTCCCTCCTTCATGTGTCAACGACACTGAGAATTTGAAGACGAGAATCAGCTAACCAGTCCTCCCAAGCCACTGGGCAGTTTATCTTCACCTCTATGAACAGACTCATCCCTCTGTCTTTCCTGTAGCCTTGTGTCCAGTGGAATGAAGGTTGTCCAATCTGGCTCTCTCTTTGACCACCTTGTCCAGAGGCAAGAAGACTGAGTCCTTGGACCATCATAAAGCCCCTGGTGGCCAAAGCAGGTGAAGAAAAAGATCCTGCGCCAAAGTGTCCAGTTCAGACTGAGGTCCTGACCCCTGCCCACATGAGACTTGCAGCCCATTTGCCTCAGCAGAGCAGGGCAGGGCTGAAGGGAGGGGCAGTGAAGTCCTGTGGGTTCCCTGTGCATGGAGCCACAGATCCGTGGGGTTGCCTGCTGTAGTTGGCATCATACTTCTTTTGCTTCTCAAACTTCCCAGCAGGTTGATGTTGGCAATTCCTCCCCTTCTAGACCCGTGGCTCATCCCACAGTCTATGACTAGTAGGGGTTCACATCCTGCAGGCTGCCATCTTGTTCAGGACCTCTTTTAAGTGGCTACAAGCAGTTGGATGGGCCTCTGCTGGAGGAGGGGGTGGTTGGAAATTTTCCCCTTTGGGCTGACTGGGAAACAAACTACACACACACACACACACACACACACACACACCAAAACAAAACAATAACCTCATCAAGTCAATGCTAACTCATAGTGAGCCTGTAGGACAAAGCAGACCTTTCCCAGTATGTTTCCCAAACTGACTCCTTATGGGAGTAGAAAGCCTCGTTTTTCTCCAGTGTACTAGGTGGTGGTTTCAAACTGTCAACTTGGGAGTGAGCAGCCCAGTATACAACCCCTCTGCCAAAGAACCCAAGGCCGGTGTCTCCATTTCTTTTTTTTTTTTTTCAGTTTTTTAGGCATCACTGCCCTCTGGTGGTGGGAGTAGGAGGCCCAGCCTTTGCTCCTGTGGAGCTGGAATTGAATGTCCATCCCAGTGAGCTGCAGTCCCGTGCACAACCACTACACCACCGGGGCTCAGCCATCTCCATTTCTTACAATATGCTCACTGAAGAGTGTTTTCATCTGAGAAGACTGGGGAAAAAGACTGCTCCTTGTTCCAAGTCACGGGTCCTGGATCAGCCCAGGTGTGTGTCTAGGCAAATAGCTGTATTCATCCTCTCTCACTTGTGCCTTCAGGGAGCCGAATAAGTCCATCGCTTTCCCCAGTTGGGTGGATTTGAGTGGGCCCAGGTAGCTGCTTGGCCTAGCCGAGCCCTGCCAGTGCTCAAGACGACCTGTGGCAAGGCTTTCTAAGGGGAGAATGCACTCCCATTTTGCGGGCCAGGAAACCGCAGCTCAGAGATGTTAGTTTGTCCAGAGTCACATAGCTCGTGACTATCAGAGCTGGGGTTTGATCCCAGGCCTATCAGGTTCTGTACCCTGTGCATTGAGCCACTGTGGCTTCTTATAAGCAGCAATTGTGCACCTACTGTGTGCCAGGAATTGTTTGGGCCATGCATGCAGGAGGATCTTCCCGGTGATCATTTTTCTGTCGAGGAGGGTGCTCCACATACCGCAGAGTACTGAAGGCCTAGCCACCTCATTCATTTGGCGGTAAGAAGGTCTTTGGAACAGAGTAAAGACCTGCTCTCAGACAAAGAAGCAGCAAAGGATGAGGCGAGCGAGGAGGCTCTCTCGGAGAAAAAAGGCAACGAGGACTTCTCTATCTGTAACAGTGGAGAAAGAGAAGGGCCAGGGTGGGAGCTAGAGAATCAAGAAGGCCTAAAGGAAGGCATCTCTGCCACACTCTTCTCTCGCCCACTACAGGGCACAGTGCCTGGGTCTAGAGGTACATCCAGGTGCTTTCTAGTGCTCATCCATCGCTGGTCCTGGCCCTGCTGGCCAAATCTCCTCTCTTCGCTCTGCAGACTCAGCTCCTACACTGGGTTTTTCATGGTGGACAGTCCTCCTGATTTGGCCCTGTTCTCCCCCAATAGTCTCTCCCCTTGGTGATTTTACCCATGCCGAGAACCAAGACTGTCTGCTTCCGTAGAGGTTTACAGCTGCACAAACCCAATATAAGGTGGCTATGCGTCAGTAGTGACGCATTGTGAATTTGCTTTTGCATTTCGGAGAGCTTCAATGACCCCTCCCCTATGCAAAGGGCCTGCAGATTTCTCTCTCCAGACCCCATCACTCTTCTGAGGCCCTGAGACAAATGTCCAACAGTCCACTACAGCTACTTTACTTGCTCCAAAGGCATCTCAAAGTAAACATTCTCAATGCAGGACTTGAGGTCTTGTCTCCCCAGATGGTCTTGTTCCAGGTTTAGAACATGGTTCCACCACCCATCTGTTTACCCACCCCTGAAATCTTGGGGTCGTCCTGGACACCTCTTCGTAGCCCTCCATCCCATGTCCAGGCATCCACTTATTACCTCCATATCTACTAAATGTGGCCTGCGTCGAGTCTGCTGCCACCTTCAGCTAACCGACTTGTTCCCAACCTTCCAATGCCGTGACCCTCTGTACACTTCCTCATGCTCTGGTGACTGACCCGTCAACCATAACATTATTTTTGTTGTTACTTCATAACTGAATTTTGCTACTGTTATGAATTGGGTGAACCCTGTGAAAGGGGTTGCGACCCACAGGTTGAGAACTGCTGGTCTAACCATTCATGTAATCTATTGACTACTGAGATTCCACATGGACTCTTTGCTCCTCCTCTCACACCCATTCCACGCGTTTTTGCAATCTTTCAAAATTGCAAATCTGAATGATGTCACCCAGTACCCTGCAACCTTCCTTATTTTTTTTTAGTGACTTCCCATTGTTTTCAAAAACAAACAAACAAAAAATACAAGGGATTTGTTTGGCTGTAAATCTCTATGAGAGAAGAGACCTTCACCTTTCTCCCAAGGCGTGCTGGGTGAGTTTGAACTGCTTACTTTATGGTTAGCAGTCCAATGCCTACCCAACAGCACCACCAAGACTCTCTTCCCGTTACTCTTAAGATAAACCCAAACCCTCAGTATGGACTAGGGTCTTCATTTATGAGGCCCTGCCCACCTCCCCAGGAGCATTGGCCTCCCAGTGGGTTGTGAATTGCTATGAGTTGCTATGGAGTTGCCTGGTGGCGACAAGTTGTGTCATTTGGGGATATTTGGTGTGCCTTGCCCACCTCTTCAGCCTCATGCTTCTCTCATCCAGACCCACCTGCCCTTCTCTCACCTCTTTTCCTGGTGAAGATTCTTTGTATTCCCAAAGCCCCTCCCCCCCAACCCCCATTCAACACCAAACAACACTTCTTCAGATCTTCACTTCTTCGCCATTATTTAAAGAACTAGTTCTTTCCAACTCAATTCAGGCGATCTTTCTTTAGGAAGAAGTTTGTTGACTTTCATGACTGGATTGACTCTCTCATGAGAGGACAGCTTCCCAAACGTACTTGGCCTCCCTATCACCCTTTCCAGGAAAAAAAAGAATTAGCATGCCCGTGGCAATTAAAAATGTTTGAACTAAAGCCCATAACTCAGGGTAAAGTGATTTTGCAGGTCCTGGATCGTTGTTCCAGCACCCCCAGGGGTGGTATTGCCCACGGGAACCCGTTGCTTTAGAGACTCTGGTAGGTCTTGGTTATCTCTCTTCTTTACCATGTTACAGAGAAAAACTGGCCAGATCACAGGAACCGAGAATTTGTGGCAGGCGGAAAGGGAAGAAGGTGAGAAGCATGTCAGTCACATTACTTGGACACGATGGGACCATGTTCAGAAATCCTCATTTCTTACACATTACAGTACATAGCCTGGTAAGTGCTATCTTTCTGCCTTTTACCTTTCCACATCAACAGGCTGCTAAGTCAGTGCACCTCTGGCCACAGCCAACTCTAAAGAGATGCGTGCTATGTTGGATGGAAGGTTGCTTTCACACAAGATCTCTCATTCGGGCCACAGTGTAAGTGCCTTTCACTAATTTAACTATGAAAGGCTAATAGAAATAAAGTGCAAGCAACCTAATACTTTCCAACTCGATCGTTGATTCTTTTACACCTGTGACCTTTATTTATAAAACAGAAGTCTCTGTCTTTCCCTTAAGCTGTGGAGGTGGTTTGGTGTGACCTAATCCAGGGTGAGTGAAAGTTAAATATTCATTGAAAAGCAAATTCATAGACCTAACTGCTCAAAGTGCAAATGTTATGGTTGTTTCAAGTCAGGGAAATGTTTACCAAAAAATAAAATGAACCATGAGATTTGAAATGGGGAGACAGTGAGAAAGATTTCCACATTTAACTTCATTCTGTTCTGTATTGCTTGGATTCATTTCAAAGATTGGGCAATTTATAACAACCACAAAGAATTACAAATGGAGGAAGGAAAACAAATCTATAGTGTTTCCTACATGGTGTGGGAAACCAGCCCCACAACCCCCGGAGCCTGTTTCCCAGTGAGTCATTTCTCTGCCCCATCGCAGACAAAAAAAAAAAAAAATTATATATTTTTGGCTTCTCTCCCACAGTTTTTCCAAAAACAAATCAAGCCATGGCTGCAGCTCCAGTCTGATCTCTCCTGGTGAGCCGGGACATTGACAGGAGCGGTTGCACCTTCTCCTAAAGCAAAGTTCAAGGCCCCGAAAAGCAACTGGAGGGAAAAGAATGGGAAACTGTGAAAAGCTGCTGGGGACAGGAGAGGGGGAGATGTGCATGACAATCTAAGTAGTGTCTTAGTGTGTGGCTAAGATAAGAGACTGCATGCAGAAGAATTCAATGTGTGGCTAAGATCATCGCTTTGTAGTCAGAAAGACCCGGGAGAAATATTCCTGCTGCCACTTACATCAGGCAAGTTATCTCCCTCTTGTTTGTTTGTTTGTTTATCAGTTGAATGTAATTAAAATTATAGCTTTGGGGCTGAGCCCCGGCGTAGTGGTTGTGTGCGGGACTGTGACCCACTGGGATGGAGGTTCAATTCCAGCAGTGGCTCCACAGGAGCAAAGGCTGGGCCTCCTACTCCCACCACTAGAGGGCAGTGATGCCCAAAAATTAAAAACAAAACAAAACAAAAAAATATATAGCTTTGTTTTGAAGAGTACATATGAAAGGCTCAATAAGCCATTGAAAAACAAAACAACTTTGCCACAAGTGGGTCCCCCATCATGGCAACCTCTGATGTGCCAGAGTGAACTCTGCCATGAGGTTCAGAGGTAGAACTGCTCTCACACAGTAGATTCACACAACAGAAGTGGTGTCACACAGTAGAACTACGCCAGGAGGGTTCCTTGGCTGTAACCTTCACAGTAGCATATCATCAGCCCTTTCTTCTTTTACTCTAACTTTTTAAAATAAATCATTTTATTGGGGAATCTGCCAGCTCTTATATATAATCCACACATCAATTGTATCAAGGACATTTGTATATATGTTGCCAACATCATTTCAGAACATCGTCTTTCTACTATAGTTCTCGGTATCAGCTTCTCTTTTCCCCCTTCCCACCCTCGTGAACCCTCGATAAATTACACATTGTTGTTATTTCCATATTTCACCCCATTCAATGTCTCCCTTCACCCACGTTGCTGGTTTTCACCTCCCTGGTGAGTGCCTGGGGGGTGGGGTGGGGGGTTAGATGTTGATCATGGTGCTCAGTCCCCCTTTTTGCCCCGAACTTCCCCTACCTTCATGGTATCTCGACTTCCATTACTGTTCCCGAGGGAACATCTGCCCTGGATTCTGTGTGTCTCTATGAGTGTGCACACTCCAGTCTAGCTGGAATGGGGGGAGCAGGAAGCATTAAAGAAGTAAAGGATACTGTGTGTTCTGTCAGTGCAATACTGCACCCTTGCTGACTCATCCATTCCTTGTGACCTTCCTGTGAGGGGATGTCCAATTGTGTACAGATGGGCTTTGGTCTCTCACTTTGACCCCCTCTTGTTCTTATTGATATGCTTGTTTGGGGTCTTCTGATGCCTGACATCTGATCCTGTAGGCTCCTCGTGATCATGCAAGCTGATGTGCTTTTTCCATGTGGGCTTTGTTGCTTCACTGCTAGATTACCACTTGTTTAACTTCAAGACCTCAGACACTATACCTTGTAATAGCCGGACACCATCAGTTTTCTTTACCACTTTTGCTTCTGCACCCATCCTGTCTTCAGTTATCATATCGGGAAGGTGAGAATCACAGAATGCCAAATTATTAGAACAAAGTGTTCTTGCATTGAGGGAGGACTTAAATAGAGGCTTAATATCTGTCTGCTATCATAATACTTAACATACATGTTTGTATATGTAGTATATATATTTAGACCCATATCCCCACCATTATATATTAATATACTTACATATTTGCTTATACTTAGATCCCTGTAATTGTGTTTTTGCCCCCAAGCTCTCTCCTTTATTTCCTTTTACTTTCCTCCTGTCCCTCTATCATGTTAGAATTTCATTTGGGTCTCAGTACTTGATCTCAGCTACATTACACTTGATCAAACCTTATCAGGCATTCTACACCCTCCTTACCATTGATATTAGATCTCTTCTTGCTCCCGGTCCCTAGGTTTATTGACTCCACCTTCCCTTTCTCCCACTGCCTCCTCTCCTAGGTGCCATCGGCCCTGTTATTTTCTCCCCTGCCTATCTTGTATGGACAGACATGAGAAAGAGAAAAAGGTTTAAAAAGTCTACAACTAGCCCCTTTCTGCTGACCCTTGTGAATGTTTTTTGATCGAGTCCGATGAGGTGCTAAGCCCTGGCCTCTGAATCAGAAGTCTGTTTTAGGGATTCCTCAGGGACTTCATTGCTTGGCTGCCCTTGCTGCTCTGTTGTGCTCCCATGGTGTTTCACCCGGGTGGGGAGGGGGTGTTGAGTGGGTGTCACACTGGGCACAATCCCCACACTGTGTCTCCAGTGCCATCCCCCTAGCACTGTGGCTTAGTGAGGGGACGTCATGTCTCCTAGTGGGGCCAGCCCTACAGTCCTCTCTGTGCATTGGCTGCTCAGAGCAGGACTGTCATCCTCAGGCTTAGTGGACCAGGATGTGGTGTTCTCTCTCTCTCTCTGCCTATCCCCCTCCCTCAAAGTTTGCTCCCATGTGATCTGGGAAGACCCACATCTCTCCTCAGGCTGTATCTTCAGTGCTGTCCTCTCTAGTGCCTTCTTCTGGGGAGAGGGTTGATCTCAGATTGGGACTAGCCTCAGACCTCTCTGTAGTTCACTGCTTACCAGGCTTGGCATAGTAGGTTGAGGTCTGCTTCCCCCTCTCCCTTTCCTGTGGAGACATAAACAATGCCTCTGCCTGGGTGGGTTAGTGTCCTGTTCCCCCAGGCCTTTCTTCTGTGTTGTTACCGGGGGAGTTCAAACAGCCAACCTTTGGACGAGTGGTTTAGCACAAAAAACGTCACTCAGGGACCTTATACAAACCCACACGCAAATCCAAACCCACAGTTGTGGGGTCGCCCTTGAGGACAGAGGGGATTTGTCCCAGGGGTTTCCCTGTCTTTCTCCTGTGAGTGGCTGGTGGGTTCAAAGCACTGACTTTTGGTCCGCAGCCCAGCACAAACCAGGACCCTTCCCCGGGCACTCACTGGTCAGCTTCCTCGGCCGTCACTGGTCAGCTCTCGTGAGATGCAAAAGCCGTTTCACTGACAATGTGGAGGGTTTTCGTTCACTTGGCCCAACAATCCAGAGCAGCACCCAGAAATCGAACAATGTACTGCACTGGGTCAATCTTCTCCAAAAGACCTCTTAAAAAAAATCTTAAAAAGTGGCTGAGCCCCGGTGGCGTAGTGGTTGTGCGGGGCACTGCGGCCCACTAGGTTGGAGGTTCAAATCCAGCAGCAAGGCTGGGCCTCCTACTCCCGCCACCAGAGGGCAGTGATTCCCCCAAAACAAAACAAAAACAAAATCTTAAAAAGTAAAAAATGTCACGTTAATGACTAAGGTGTCCCTCACCCGTGCCATAGTATTTTCAACCACCTCGGAGCATTTGAAAATTGGAAGATTTGGTGTATTTGCATTGTGGCATCGATAAAGAGTAGTGAAGATGCCCCGGACTGTCAGAAGAATTAGCTGTCTGTCTCGGAAGAAGTCCAGCCAGAAGGCTCTGTGGGCACAAAGGTGATGAGACCTCTTCTCACTTACTTTTGACACCCTGTCGGGAAAGGCCGATCTGTGGGGAAGGGGAATGTGCGTGCTAAAATAGAGGGTGTGAAGACCCTTGGTGGAAAGGATTGACCAGTGGCTGCAGCAATGGACAGCAGCGCGCCACGCATCGGAAGGCTGGCTCGGGACCGGCTGGCATTTCCTGCTGGTAGGCGCGGGGTCTCTTCTACTAGGTGTTAACTCAACGGCACCTAGCAATAGTAAAAAGTCACACACGAAAACTTCAATAAGTGGAAATTATTAATAGCTTCCTGCTAAAGATTCTGGGTGACTGTTATATCACATAAGAAATGCCGTTAGGATGTACAACGATTCAAACATGGCATCGACGTTGCTTTCCCACTCACTTCAAGTCAGTGCGTTGTATCTACTGGGTCTTCCATGTTGGTGTCAGGTGAAGG
>PVJH01018928.1:0-44081 GCA_004026705.1 Nesogale talazaci
AGTGAAATTTCTTCATAGGGCTCTTCTACACAAGTCTGTAAATCCCATCAAACGATTGGGTGGGGCTATGCAAATAGGGCATATGTAACAAGAAGATAAGTCATTGACCAATTTCCATTACCCCTCCTCTGTCTATGAAGCTTTGAGGCAGCAGCAGAGAGAAAGTTTCCAAGAACCTTGGTAGTTCACATTGACCAAGGAAGAGGTCACTCAGACCAGATGCATCAGAGACTAAGGTACAGCGACTCACAGGAACCACATTGAAATAATGGTGTATCTTCCCTTCCTCTAGCCCGCAACTAAGAAATTTGGAGGCAGAGTACCATGGAGGCAAAAGACCAAGGGACTATGCGGCTTAAAAACAGAACTAGAGAGATTTGGCTATCATGTAACGGAGTAGGAGAACTAGAGAGAGAGACTGAGCAGCTGACTGGGGAAACAAATGACTATCCTTACTGTTTTCCTCATAGCCGAGAGACTTCCTTAATGAACTCTTTTAACTTATGTGCTTATTGTGTGCGAGTTCTGCGTGGGCACGGTAATGAATTATCAAACCCAGCCCTAGAGGTAGAGTGTCATGAGAGGAATTGTTTGTGTCAGCATAGGTAAGAAAAGATAGAGGATGGGCATGTCTAGAGCATGTCTGGCTCTTGCCTCATGGCAATAGGGAAGCCAGAGGTCAGATCAGATAGACCCACCTCCATGGCTTTACTTCACCTTTTTATACAGGTTTTTTTTTTAAACTTTAAATGTACTTTTTTCAGAATTCAGGATCCCTTCCTTTCTCCCTCCCTCCCTTCCTTCCACCCTAACTATTAGTTGTCTCTGCAACTATCTCTTGTTCACTTAATATAGCTAGTGGTGTTCTTTTCCAGCATGTTCTAATAATGACAAAATTATTTAATAGCCAGCAGCTTGTGCCAAGAAACTTAATTTCATAAAGATAGTTAATTTTGCTCAGCATAAATTGGATTACATAAAATAACATATAGTTCATTTTTATTTCTAATTAACTTGACTAATTTTCCCTGTCTTTTAAGGATTGATATTAAATTACCTGATTCACTTTTTTAAAAAAAATTGGATACTAGCTTCCTGAACTCATTCTTTACATAATCTTGGCTCTAATATGTATCTATATGTGCTCATAGTCTTAAAATTGAGGATGTACAGTATGATTTTTGTTAAGGATTTTATATGGAAAAAATGATATCTGCTAGGAAAGGCATTAAAATGTTTGCCACTTAAGGAACCCCAGTCTGGTCTGCAAGTCAAGCTTAAATTCTACCATTTTTCATTTTAAAATCCATTTATAAAACCCAAGAAAAGATGAAAATTCATAACTTTAAAAAGTAAAGCTTCCACATTAGTTCAAGGATTGGGGAAGATTTACAACATTTAAAATGGATATGATGCTAACTTGGGACTAATACTTAGCAGCTGATATGGACAAACTCTTTTTGTCAGAGGAACTTTAAGAATTTGCCTTCTACCCAGTTTCAGAAAGTAAAACATGTATAATATAATAGCAGTTATATTAAGAAAGAACCTGCATTAATACTTTTCTTTATATCCTTATTTAATATTTTTATTTTGAGGAAGTTTTACACAAACAGGGTAAAATGAAAATTATTATGCCAAGTTAATTCTGGACATCTGAAGTCATGGACAGGATTATATCAGTCATGTGTTAGAATTCTTTAGATACACAAACATGATAACGTAAATATTTTACCAAAATCTGATATACAAACAGTTTCCAGTAAAATTTTTTTTGTGGACATCACTGGTGGGGGTAGGAGGCCCAACCTTGCTCCAGGAGAGCTGCTGCTGGATTTGAACTGCCAGCCCCGTGGGCCACAGTCCCACACACAACCACTACACCACTGGGGCTCAGCTTTCCAGTAGAATTTTTTAACATGGCATTTTATCCTCATGCTAATACTGTTGAGAAATATGAACTTTCATGCATTATTTCTAGGAGTATAATTTGTCACATATTTCTTCGATTGTGATCAGCATTTCTCAACCTGTGGATCGTAAACCTATGGTCGTTGAACCATCCTTTCACAGGGGTTGCCCAACTCATAACCTTAGGAAAATTATAGTTATGAATAGAATTGAAAATTATTTTACGATTGGGGGTCACTGCAACATGAGTAATTGTGTGAAAGTTTCGTGGAATTAGGAGGATTCAGAAGATAAATATAGATAAATGGTATACAAGTGAGTACCCACCAACAAAAATCTGGAATATTCTTTTCAAAGTCATGTATTTTAATTTTTTTTTAAGAAAACAACCACATCACCTTCGAAGTACACTCTATTACATTTAATTCTTTTGTCAAATTTGCGATTCCGTTCTTGAAAATAGTGCTTAGTTCATTGGTTTGAATGGCAGACTGAATTTCCCTCATTTTTCTCTTCACCTCTTCTTTGTTATCAAGTCGTTGCCCTTTCATGATCCTCTTCATTTATGGAGACAAAAAGACATAGCACTGAACAAGGTCAGGAAAAGATGAGTAAGGTGCATGAAACAAGAGAGGAATTCTGTTGTTTGTTTGTTTGTTTGTTTGTTTGTTTTGCTAAAAACTGGTACAATGAAATGGCTGCATGAGCAGGTGCATTGTTGTAGTGGCAAAACCAGTCCACTGTCTGCCACATCTTTTTAAATGCACACTTATGTTTATTGCAGTTTTTATAGCAAAAACATAGAAACAAACAAAAGCCCCCTAGTACTGAGGAAAGATAAACATACACTGGTATATCTATACAAGGGAGTATTATGCATTAATAAAAATCAATGACAACTCTCTTAATCTCTGGAAGACATGGAAAAACTATAGAATGCTATGCTTAACAAATCCAGTTAATGTACAAAGATACATATTTGGTTGACAGCAGTATTATAAAGAAAAACAAAGAGTTCAGGATGTTGACAGATGTTCAGAATGAGATTTGTCATCAATCAACATTTCATCTTTTTTGAAGTAAGAAAGCCACACATGCACTTACGTTTTTCCCATAGTGCTGTCCTTGTATCAGCTGTGTTCAACATTACAACAGTTTCTGCAGCATTTTTTTTTGGAGCAGGAAACAAAATTTCACAGCTACACACTGTTCTTTTAAATCAGTCATCACAAACAATGAGGTCTGAGTGAAACTGCTTTTATGAAAAAAAAATCACTACGATCTGAGAGACCGTCTCAACCTCCCAGTGAGTTGCTCTATTCTGGCCATGAGGGAAAAATGCATGCTAAGAGCTTTTCCCATTTTGGGGTGGTACCTCTTTGTAGATACAGTTATAAACCAAGTGAAAACCAGCCTAATGCCATTTAGTGATTCCAATTTATATCAACCCTAGATAGTGTTTCTCAGGTTAAATATTACAAAAATATATAACCTTATCCTCTTCAAATGGAATGACTGGTGAGCTTGACCTGGTAACCGTTCAAGATTTAGCAGACCAAAGGTAAATTGAGAGCAATATTATAGTTCCTTAGATGTAGATATAACATCAAACACCTCAAAAAATATCTCCAAGTATGACTTTTTTCAAACTCCCCTTCCTTATCTCCAAAGAACATCAGTATGTAGGACCGCGTTTTTTTTCATGTCTCAATTGTGCTCTTGAAAAACATGTCTTGAGAGATCTGTTGCCAGTCTCGATTTGCCCTGGCAAGGGATAGACACCCTCATCTTGCTCACAGTTTCTTTCACATATAACTTAGAGCGAATAACTTAGAGTGAATCTAGCAGTTTGTCCAGCTAGTTTTCCTTCCTCCAATCAAAACTTGTTTTCATACTATATGATTGCAGAAAGAACCCAGGATATTTACACAGCTTTGTGTTCAAGTCTTATTTTTGCTTCCAAGTGGCCTTTCTAGGATGAGAGGGAGACTCTGAGGCAATCAAATCACCTGTAGGTAAAACAGCTCATGAAGAATTAAAACAGCTGCTTCTTTTCACCTGGTCTCCTCCACTTTTCTGTGGCTTATATACCTACATATGTGGCTTCCAATGACAGCTTGTTCCTTGACTTGGTTCTTCACTTGAGTGGTTCAGATTTCCTACCATCTACATGGAAATGGCTTTCATTCTCTTTGTGTAGGTTCTCTATCTGACCCACCTGGATCCACTTGTTGAGTGGAAATGAGAGAAATGCAGCAACAAAGAGATGGGTTGAGGATGGCCACTGACACCCAGGGACCTGGTTCATGGGGACTGGAGAAGATTTTCTAGCCTGTGAACTGGTGCATATTACTGCAGACTTTATGGATGGCCTGTCCTGATTTGACTTTGCTTAGGGAGGTGGATTTCACAAGGTTCTAATTGGAATGAAGATTCTTCACATCAAAGAATATGATTGTCATCTCAGAGCACTGGGTTGATGACAATGGGAGTATAGAAATTGGATTATATATTGGATTATGATGACAATGGGATATAGAAATTGGGGGATAAAGGCATGAAGTAAAGCTTACAAACTCTCATAGGTGAGGGAATATATTCATAGGACTATAGGATCAAGGTATAAGTGCTACTTAAATGCAATTTTTAGGCATAGGGATATTTTTGTTTTGTTCACGTATAGAATGGTATGTTTAGATGAGGTTGGTATGTAGTGAATTATATGCATTTTAGTTTTATCCTGTGGAATGCAGATATGATTTAGTTATTGGGTGTTTGAAAATTACATATGGCTACACCGTTGTGTGAAAGTGTCAAATTGACAAGGAGTGTTATGTGGTGGTTATATACTCTGTTGTCATTTTGAGATTTATGAGACTTTATGAGTGAAGCAGTGGAATTTAATCTGTCAATCATGTCTCAGCTGATGACCTCATTGGCTAAGGAAGATAAATAGCTCCCTGGAGGCAGGACACAAACGCATTACTTGAGATACATACCTATTGACAAGACATACAGAGCACACCAGTAGCTACTCTGAACTGGAGAAGCCATGTGGAGAGCTCCACCATTCCTCAAAGCACATTCTCCAAAAGCTCATTTCTCATGACACTACATGTGCTATGGTTACTAGCAGAGATTTCAACCTGCGTGGGGGCAGGACAAGGTGTGTTTCCTTTCGCTCCATAACAATGCAGGAGATGCACAGGAGAAACTCCTCCAAATATTGCATATGTTCTCAACATAAAGAAAGAGACTTGAATATAAAACCCTGAAAACTGGCCTGTTTCCATTCCGTGGTTACCATAGTGAGAGAAAGCGAGACTTGCCACAACAAAAGTGTCTCTGCAGGCATGATAAATTTATCTGTGATTGTACCAATTGGGATTCATGGTCTGAAGCATTATGCGTTTGTCAATCTTGTTTAATTGTTTTCAGCAGAGTAACTCAATCATATTGTTCATGTCATTCAGAAAAACAAAGTGAAATGATCTAAAATTGGATCATACACTAACTCCAGGCAATTGGTCTGTGTCCAGATACATTTTCTTATCTGCTGTTAGGTTCTTGTTATAAAACTCAGAATCCTGTTGTCACAGTCCATTAGTCAACCATTTCTCTATTTCAAGCTCTTTTTCTAGCTGACATATTTAATTGATATTTATAACAAAATCTTTTTCACCAAATAACAGAAAATATGGTTAACACCTCACATTAGAATTCTCACTTGGTAAATATATATTTACATGAATGAAAAATGCATGATTTATATGAAATAAAAATTGCATACATAGGGCACTACAAATATTGGTTCTTAAATAAACTAAGCACTATAGTAGAAGATGCTATCTTTTTTCATTTAAAAAAAGCGTGTCTAGAGGCTGAGGCTCTTAGGAACAGCGCTAGGAAGCTCCCATGACCACCAGAGGGCAGTGATTGCCCCCCCCCCCAAACAAAACAAAACAAAACAAGCATGCCTAGCTAGCATAGCTTTTATTTTTTTTTGGGGGGGGTGGGGCGCATCACTGCCTTCTGGTGGTTGTGGGAGCCACCCAGCCTTGCTGCTGCTGGATTTGAACTGCTAAGCCAGCAGACGGAAGTCCTGCACTCAACCACTATACCACCGGGGATCAGTCCCTAGCATAGCTTTTTAGGCATCAGATAATTCCCTTTACATTCCCCACTCCACATACACCATGTTTAATGATAATTGAATAGGGTTCCATGAATATCAAAATCAATATTGTGAGGGTGTTTATATGGTGGAGAATGAACCAATCTTTTATCTCCATTTTCTATGAACTCTTTGAAGCCCAATTATAGAATATACCTATTTTTAATGTTGGAACATCTGCATGCCTTCAGTTTTCTCATGATTAATACTTCTGGTTATGTTTTAGAATTTGTTTTTTAAATAACTTACTGTTTTTCTTTAGCCTTTATTCATATATTTCTTCCTAGGTACTTTCTTTGAAATTGCATTTTCTAATTTGCAGAGTAGTTTGGTCATTTCTTTTTATTATGCTGTGTAATAATAAACTGTCATTTTTCCTAAAACGTATCATAGGAATATAGCTTTATGTAATGGGAGTGAAAGGTACAAAAGGAGTGAATTGATCCACTATTTAGGAACCACAGATTTTACTTTTTCTAAATAAGATCAGTCATAACTGAAACCCAGCACATTCGCATTGCTGGGAAAGTCAAGCACAGAAAAGCATAACTTTTTTGTATCATCTAATATTAGATAAAGTTAGATGCATTTTGAAAACCTTTGTTGTAAGAAATTTTAGTTGTTTGCTTCCTACTCTGGTACCCTCATGTAGGACAGAGTAGAACTATGAAGCTTAGTTGTAATCTGACTCAACTGCACCTCACGATGATAATCATCTTTGCAGAGGCAAGTCAGCGGGCCATGCTTCCGTGGAACCACTGGGCTTGAAGTACAACCATGAGGTTAATAGTTCCAAACCAAACTCACTGCCACCGAGTGGATGCCCATTTATAAGACAAGATATCATTTGAAATCCCTGTATTTTTCAGGTGGGATTGTTTCACACTACTGACTTTCAGTAAACCTGCCTATAGCTCAACCACTAAGTTAACAGGGTTCCTTCCAGTCTGAGGTCAGTTTAGAAAACAAACAAACAAACATTTCTTTCTCCCACGTATCATTAAATACATAGACATAACTCTGCAGTTTAATAAATTATTCAAACTAATCCCTATAGGCAAGTTCAATCATAAATTAAAATCAGCTTGAGGTGTCTAATAAAAACAACAACAAAACATTCTTATAAAATCAATAAAAAGGTCTCTAAAACTGCTTGATTGACAACTCCGCAGCAGTAACTTTTCTATCTGTTCCTTCCAAATCTAAGCACCTTCATTTTAAAAGTAATCACTAAATTTTAAAATTTAAAGGTAATCCCTAAATCAATAATGTGAGTTTTACATAGATTAAAAGTGTAGATTAAAACTAAGACATCATTAACCCAAGTATATACAAAACCCACATATATATATCACACATACTTACATAACCAAGTATATATACCCAAATGGATATTCCTAAATACTACAGTTCTGTATGTTTTTAAGTTTTAATAAATAGTATAGAACAGGATTTTTTTTCTTTTGGATTCAGGTGTTGTTTCCTCTTCAATCTTATGTTAATGAGAATCATTCATTTTGCTGTATAAACTGAGGGGTCTGGGGGCTTAATTTTGATTCCTGTTGCTATATGATATTTGATTCCTTGAATATATCATAATATGGTTACCCATGACATTGTTAATTAAAATTCAGGTTTTTTTAAAGTTTGAGAAAATTCAGAATAGTGAAAATTCTTGAACATATCACATCTTGAACATGTTTCTGGGTAACTGGAATGATCTAGAATATAATCTTGAACTTGCTTAATATGTATTTTACCTTATTTGGTCTGTTTCAATTTTTTTTCTGATTGGTGATATTTATCAAGGTGGTTTAATATATATTAAAGCTATATGCTACTTTAAAAAGATTAACCTAACTCAAATATGCCTATCAAAGTTAAAAATGGATTTGGGAGGTCCTGTAGAGTTCACAAGTTGATTGAATTTTATTTCTCCTTCACACTACAGTTGAGCTACTTGCCTCCTGCTGCTGAGGCCGGGGAAGAAATGAGTAAGCACAGTCACTAGACCAAATCAGGGTTACTTCCCCTATGGATGGCAAATGGTCACAGAGTTCAAATGCAAATGCTGTAGAAAAACTTGACTTTCAGGAGTACACAGGCCATATGTCTCAAAAGAATACCTAGAATTTATATGAGGAGTGAGGTCTTTCCTGGTCCATAGCTGATAGGGTGAGAAGAAAACAGAGACCAAGGACCTGGGGAAAGTCGAACAGCCTGCCTTGGAGCCTCATAGGCATACTGAACAAGAGACCTGTTGCTATCCCTGCCCTAAGCTGTTCTTCCTACCCAGGGTATGACAAGATAGGTTTCAGAGAAAGCAACTGCTTCAGTCGGGGGTGGTTAGAGAGAGGTATACTGAAATATGTGCTCTGTTGTGTTACTCCGGTTAGACTAGAGGAACAAATTTCATAGACACACATATAGGTATAAGGAAAGGGTTTATATACAAAAGAAATGTGAACCTAAGAGGGCATCCCAATCCAGTGCAGTGCAAAGTCATAAGTCCAATAATAACCCATATGCCCGAAATCAGTCTATAAAGTCTTCTTCTGACTCAAGAAGTCACAGGTCAGTGGATGCAGAATTCTGGCGCTGGCAGGGGTCTCCCCATGGCTCCTTGCTTCCAGGGCTCATGTCCATCAACAGCATGCCACTCCAGCTTCAGAGGTCTGTCTTCACCAGGGATAAGCCATGTGGTCTCTCCACCAGCTACTCCAGGCTCCCAGCCGCCGCCATTCTGTGTTGCCTGTAGTTAATCATCTCTCTAACTAACTCCCAACAACTGGGGAAGATAGCTTCGCATCTTCACGAGGGAAATATTGTGAGATTTCCCTGGAGTCTCAGATGAAAGCCATGCCCACATAGAGTCCTCATCAGCTACTTAATGGCTATCTCCAGATTAATAGGTCAGACTCCACCCCTACATTTCAATTATAAAATTAACATAAGCACATAACTGCCACATCTGTCAATGTAACTGCAGAAGAAAGCTGGAAAGTGAAAAGACTCCAAGTGTTTTAAGCATAATACATGTATAAAACCAAACAATTGATATCTTAAAATCAAACCTTAGCAAACTTTCTTGATCTGAAAAAACATGACATTCAAAATGAAAAAAGCAATCAACCTTGGGATTGATTGCTCTGGGATTGAAATCAGTGACCTATCTTGGAATATCACGTAGAAGAAATAGCTCAATGTGGATAACATAGATGTAAAAAATGTACAAAGTGATAGAAAATATAAGAGCTAAGGGGTGAGGTGACATTCAAGAGATATAACTTGTGAATGAAAGGCAGATCTGGTGTGGAGAGTTATCATAACAAGTTATTTCTAGAGTTTGCATCTACAATTATAAGATGGTACATTAACATTATCTAGGAGGACAAGAAAATTAAAAGCAAAAGAACCCAGAAAAGAAGAAAATCAACTATATCAGGCCCTATTCTAAGATTTGGAGAAACCCCATATCATTTAGGAACTAAAATTCACTTTGGAACACTGAAGAATTGTCACTCAGGGTCATGCCACATATATCACAAGAGAATTGTGATTTACAGAATTTTCAGTAGCTGGGGATTTTGTTTTGTTTTGTTTTTAAGTAGATTACCAGGTCTTTAACCCCAAAAACCTTTCAGAGACCAGTCAAGTGTAGCAACCATTTGTACAGGCAAGGGTTCTGAGATTCACACAGCTGAAAGAGAAAGAATCAGGTTCCTTAGCCTATGTATAAGTGTGTAGAAATGAACCAGTATTGGTGATTTTGCTTCAGAAAATCATGATTGACTATGTCGGGAATAGCACAATGAAGAGAAATGGTGTGACATTCATTGTCCAAAAGGACAATGCAAAATCAATCATGAAGTTAAAGTAAAATATAGTTTTGTGCTTCCAAAAAGAAATATCCTTATATAAAATTTAAAGAAATGCCAAAAATAAACAGATGTGTAAATTGACATCGAACTCATTACATTGAAGTCAACTCTAACATGTGACCGTGTCAGATAGTGTAGAATATCCCTCAAAGGGTTTCTAAGATAATAACCTTATATTTCTTAAATTAATTCTTTATTAAGAGGTCAAACTTATAAAGATATGTTTTCCATTCAACAAATTATATGTTTTGTTTTAATCATTAATTATACATCCCACAATGTCGTGTAACTTATGCTATTTCCTTCACGTGTCTCCTGTTTGTATTTCCCTTTTGCCATTTCTTCTGAATTTTGCCTTTGGGTAAATGGTAATCTTTTGATTTCAAATATATTATTCTGAGGTGTGACACCTCCAGAATATTACTGCTTCCATTATAGACTTGTCTATTGTTTCACTCCACCCTCTTTCACTTTGTCTACTGTAATGGTTTCCATGTTGTGATGCTGTAAGTTATGTCACTGGTATTTTAAATACTGACAGGGTCATTCAAAGTGAAACACGAAGAAGAAATTGGCTGCCCACTTCAGAGGAAGTAGTTAATGAAAATCTTCAGGATAGCTTCACAACAAAATCAGATACTGAAGTCCTAAAGAATTGAAGCAAAGCATTGTTGGACATGGTATAGGAGGATGGGCCAGTTGGGTCAGAGGACACTAGAAACATGATTGAGGAGAATCTGCCTTCTTGGAGTGAACTTGGCAGTGAACACATGAGTCAGATAAAGCCTGTGGGAGAGGAGACTTCAGTATCTTCTTTTGTTGCTTCAACATTACTCAACATAAGGAGAAACAGCTGTAAAATCTGGTAATGATCCTAACATGGAATGTGGGAAATATGAACCTACAAAAAGTAGAAGTCATGAGAAATGAAATTGAATACATCAGGTTCCTTATCCTATGTATTAGTGAGCAGAAATGGACTGATATTGATGATTTTGGTTCAGAAAATCATGATTGACTATGTTGGGAATAGCACAATGACGAGGAATGGTGTGACATTCATTGTCAAAAAGGATAATGCTGGCTGAGCCCCAGTGGCACAGTGGTTGTGCACGGGACTATGGTCCACTGGGATGGAGGTTCAATTCCAGCTCCATAGGAGCAAAGGCTGGGCCTCCTACTCCCACCACCAGAGGGCAATGTTCCCTCCCCCAAAAAGAACCCCAAAAAGGACAATGCAAAGTCAATTTTGAAGTACTATTTTGTCTGTGATAAGATTGTATCTATTTGTTTCTAAGAAAATGCAGTCAATGTACTATTAATCAAGTTTATACACCTCCAACAAACACTAGTGATGATGAAATTGAAGAATACTTCCAAGAACTTCGGACTGAAATTTGTCAAGCATATGATCAGGATACATCGATAATGCTAGTGATTGGAATGCAACATTCAGAAACAAAGAGAAAGGAACAGTTGTTGGAAGATATGGACTTGGTGACAGAAGCTAAGTTGGAGAATTTTGCAATAAAGACCGGAGACTTGTTTAGAGCAAATGTCTTTTTTCAACAACACAAAAGATAAACATACACTTGGACTTCTTCAAATGGAATACACAGAAATCTAACTGACTACATAAATGGGAAGAAATTAAAGACCAGTCACTAAAACTAGGCATGGGGCTGACTGTGGCAAAGATGATCAATTGCTCCTTCTGGTTATAGCTGAAGATAATTAAAGCAAGTCCAGGAGAGCAAAAGTATAACCTTGGGTCTGTCCCACCTGAATTTTGAGACTAACTCAAGAACAGATTTAGGACTGTGCTCAACAGAGAGAATGACAGAAAGCCTATGGGATGTGGCATGCCATCAAGAACAACATTCATGAAGAAAACACAAGGTCACAAAAAGAACAGGAAAGAAAGGATCAAGGAGGACATCAGAAGTTACTCTGCAGCTTCCTCTTTCTTACAGAGTAGCTAAGGTAAATTGAATAAATGAAGTCAAGGAAATGAATGGAAAATTTAAAAGAGCAGTTCCAGAGGACACATTAAACTGTCATGATGAAGTTTACAAAGATCTAGAGCTAGAGAACCAAAAAGGAAGAACACACTCAGGATATCTTAAGCTAAAGAACTGAGGGGGAAAAAATCAAGTTTCAAGTTACAATATTGAAAGAGTTTATGGGCAAAGTGTTGGACAGTGCAACAAGCATCAAAAGAAGATAGAAAGAATACACAGTGTCACTGTACAAAAAGTAATTAATTGACATTCTACCATTTCAGGATGTACTATATGAGGAAGAATCCAAAAATAAAAAATAAAACAAAAAGAATTCATGAAGCCGAAGGTAGAAGTTCCAGCTTCTCTGAGAAAGTATTAGCCTAAAACAAGGCTCCATTGATGGAATACAAAATGAAATGTTTCAAAAAGCCCATGAAGCCCATGAAGCATTCACTCATGTATTCCAGGAAACTTGGAAGACAAGTACTGTCCAGCTGTCTGTAAGAGATACATGTATTCTTTCCAAAGAGAGCTGACCTAACAGAACGCTCAAGCTAAAAACAATAACATTTTTATCACATGCAAGTAAAATGTTGCTTAAAATCACCCATGAAAGTTGCAGCAGTGCATTAACAGGGAGCCGCCAGAGGTTCAGACCAGATTCAGAAGAGGAATTGGAAGAAGGGATATCGAAGGGTTATCATATCACTCTTGGCTGAAAGCAGGGAACACAAGAACGTTGTTTATTTGTGTTTTATTGATTATGCCAAGACATTCAAGTTTGTGGATTATTACAAACAAGGGGTCACTTTGAGAAGAACGAGAATTCCAGAACAATTCATTACGCTCATGCTGAACTTGCACACGGGTCAACAAGCAGGTGTGAGAACAAAGCTGGGGAATACTGCATGGTTTCAAATCAGGACAGGTGTGCCACAGGATTATATCACCATACGTACTGAATCTGCAAGCTTGGCAAAACATCAGAGAAGCTAGATTATATGAAGATGCATTTGTTACTAAGACTGGGGGAATATTTATTAACTTGAGATATGCAGATGACTCAATATGGCTTGCCGAAAGTGACTGAAAGAAATCGAAGCACTTGTTGTGAAGATCAATGGTTTCAGCCTTCTGTATGCATTATAACTGAATGTAAAGAAAACCCAGATCCGCATAATGGGACCAATTATTAACATCTTGATAAATGAAGAAAAGGGTGAAGGATTTTGCCCTGCTTGGATCCACAATCAATGCTAAAGGAAGCATGAATCAAGAGACCAAAAGATATCCTGCATTAGGGAAATTTGCGGCACAGGACCTCTTTAGAGCACTGAAGAGCAGGGATTTTATGTTGAGGACTTAAGTATGCCTGACCCAAGCCATGATATTTTCCATTGCATTGTAAGCATGTGAAAGTTGGACACTGAACAAGGATAACAGGAGAATGGAATGCATCTGGATTGTGGTGCTGGAGAAGACTAGTCAAAGTACCATGGACTGGTAAAAAGAAGAACAGCTCTGTCTGGGTAGAAGTTGAATGTTCCTTTTGAGGCCAGGATGGCAAGCCTTTATCTTACATACTTTGGACATACTGTCGGAGCGACCAGTCCCTTCAGAAGGTCATCGTGCTTGGTAAGGTGATGGTGCAGTCACAAAGAGGAAACCTTTGAGGTGATGGATTGACATAGTGGTTGCAACAATGAGATCAGGCATGAGATCACTTGTGAGGCTAGCACAGGATCTGGCAGTGTTTCCTTCTGTTTGTGGATAAGGTCCCTAAGTGTGGGAACTGCCTCAAGGGCACCTAACAATAACAACCACCACCACAACAATTGTTTGACTGCATTTCCTGAGCGATATAAATTCTGCCACCGACTCCATCTTTCTTACACTATTGTTGACAAGGGAGGGCTGAAAGAAAAGATAGGAGCTCTTGGGTGATCTTCCTTTTCATTTTCTTCTATGTCACAGCATAGGAGTGATTTTGGAGATGGCACAGGGCCAGGCAGTCTTTGGATCTGTTGTGCACGAGACAGCTCTGAGTCAGACTGGCTCAAGGTCACCAAACATAGCCAGTAATATTGGTTTTTCCCTGTTTGATGCCTGAGGTCTGATCCTTGCGACTCCTCTCGGCCACACTGGCTGGTGTGCTTCTTCCATGAGGACTTTGGTACTTCTCAGCTAGCTGGCTGTTTATCTTCAGGCTTTGAGCTTCCAGACTGTATATCTTTTGATATCTAGGTGCCATCCATTTTCTTCACCACATTCACTTGTGCACCTATCTGACTTCAGTGATCATATTGGGCTGGTGAGCATCATGGCCAGATTCATAGAACGGGTGGGGCCCCAAGGTCCAGCTGCTGCCTTAATACTAAGCCTGTAACTATATGTTCCTGAATTTATTCCCACCTTTTCATAGATAATTATTATTACATCCACAGGTGCTTGTGTTTACCTTCTTGTGCTCTTTGCCTTCTCATTCCTTCCTCTATTTCCTTCTGCCTTCCTCCCATCTCTCTTTTGTGATCAGTCTCATTTGAGTTTCACAACTTCCTCTCTGTTACCTTACATTTACTTTGGCCCTATTAAGCCTCCCCCGCTCACCTCCCTACCGTTTGCAGACCCGTGGTTTTTTCCCCCCATCCCTGAGTCTGTCCATGCCCCTTTCCCCCCATGGCTGCTAGGAACCCTCAGACCAGTTGTTCTCTCCTCCGGACTGTCCAGCCAGGAGTGCTTCCTGCTTGATTGGGTCCATTTTGGGGACTTAGACCGCCTTGCTTCCCTACTGTGTGTCTCCCAAAATGTCCTTTGTCGCTGTCTCTCTCCATGTGGGTGTGGCATGTTGGTCACTCTCCGCCACCTTTTCTCTGCCACACTGACTTCCATTAAGTGAGTCAGTCTGGCTCTGGTTATGGCCAGCCCTGTAGCTCTTGCTTTTCACATCTCCTTCTACCGCCGTCCTCACGGTTGGGTGTTGCATGGTGGGATTTGCACACCAGCTTCAGCTTCTCTGGAGACAAGACCTGTACTCTCCCCCTGGGTGAGTTAGTGCCCTGTTCTCTCTGTTAACCTTTTAGTGGAGAGAGAAAGCCAGCTGTGGGGATCTGCAGACTGTCTCCTTTCTGAAGGGCAGATGTAGGGAGGAGTGGGCAGGGGGAGATTTCGGGTAGTGTAAGATATGACAAAAAAAATAATGATTTCAGAGTAATGAGGACTGGAGGGGGGGGGAAGATTGGAGGGAAAAGGAAAGGGGCCCCATATCAAGGGCCCAAGCGGAGGGACAGATGTTGGGAGAATGTCAATGAGGACAGGCAAGTGGGGGTGCTTGGTACAGTGTATATAACTATGTATTGAACTACATATGATGGAAAGCGATGTTTGAGTGCTCAATAAAATGATAAATTAAAAAAAAGCCACCACACAACATTGTGTGTCTTTAAGTTCCTGCAATAAAGGACAATGAGGATGGGATGTGGTCAATTTCTCCAGCTTCCCTATTGCTGGAGACAAGAATCAGACACCTCCCAGTCTGCCATACTTATTAACCTCTTCTGACACCAACCACCCCACTCATGGCATTCTGTGCCTAAGCTGGGATCAATAATTCATTGCAATGGCCACACAGAACTCCCAGACATCACTCACATCTGGGGATTTATTAAAGAAGTTAATAAGTTACCACATGTCAGATTAGTCAACAGTAAGAACGCAATCAATTATTGGTCCATCCCGTGTAACACTTCTCAGACAGCAACCAAATCTCCCTCTAGTCCTCAGTCTCTCCCCCATCTGGCCCCTTGGTCTCTACCTTCCTGTACCAGAAATCTACTGATTTCTCCATCTCACAGAACTATACTCTGGGAATAGGTCCTCTTACTTTGTCTCACAATCCTGTTGCCCCTGGTTTTGGCCTCTGTCACTTCAGACAGACAAGTGGAACTTCTATTTTCAATGATCCTGGGCCATCTCTCTCTCTCTCTCTCTCTCTCTCTCTCTCTCTCTTCAAATATGAATTCTTCTTATAACTATGAGAGTGGTAACAAAAATGGAAAACAATCCTCTATTAGTGCTATGCTGATTCTACTCACAAAGTCCTGCCCATCCATTTGCTGAGAGTTATGAAGATATGAGTAGAAAGGCCAACTTAAGAAATTCTATTAAATCTTAGGCTTCACTAATCTATATCCAAAGAGTAAGCCTAGTTTGTTTCTTTATTTATGAGTTTGAGTTTTATCCCACATATCCCCCTTCATCTATCTAGAAATCCCTTTAGAGCAGTTGGTAGTCCTAGCCAGGTGTTATCTAGATCCTCTGATCTCAAGGTTACAGAGATCGATTCTTGTGTGGATCATTAGTCTGCGAGACTGTTTCCACATATATTTCAATTTATAACCCTCTTATTTCCTTTGAATGAGATGAGACTAATAGATGTTTGCTCATGTGCTTTGAAGACCCAGTTTCTTATTCCCAAGGAGGATGTAGAACATTGTTTTTGAGAGAACTAGTTTATGCCAGTTGACCACAGCATCCCTAAGAATATGATCCAGCAACTTATTCCCTCGAGGTATTTGGTTATGACTAAGAAGTGCTTATAACTTTGCTCCCTATATGATCCACCACATTTGTGGATCTATTTTCTGTAAAAAGAAATACTTGTGTATTTATGGTATATATAAATTTATAAGTGTAGTTGCATACATATGTTTGTGAATATAGTTCCACTCTCCCTTTCATACCCTTTTGACCTGTGCATTCATCCATGGACCAATTTATAGAACACTATTATTGCAGGAGTGTGTATATAACAATATTAACTTCTATTAATATTAACTTTTGCTCTGCCACTCTTTCCATTGTCTTCCCCTTCATCCACATTAACACGCATTTTCCTTCTAGCCAGTCATTTGCCCTACCATCTCCTCCCACCCAGAGAACCATCAAAAAGTACTTATCTGAGTGCGAAAACCATTTCTTAACTTGCTACAATAGTGGTTGGACAGTATTTATCGTTGTGAGATTTATTTGACAGATTAATGTCCTCTTGCCTCACGTTGTCCAGAGGAGACTTGGCGTTGGGGTTACATGTTGAGTGACAATTCCTAAGATCAGCAACTCAACACTAGCGGCTGCTCCACAGGGAAAAGCTGGGGCATTCTACTCACCTGAAGAGCTACAGTCTCGGGACTGCACAGAGGCAGCTTGACCCTGTCCTCTAGGACTGCTGTGGGAGGAAGATGAGGCTTTCTACTCCCCTAAAGAAACTCACAAAGACATTTCCACCCCACCCTATAGTGTCACTGTGAGTCCAGCTTTGACTCAATGGCAGGGAGTTTGGAGGATTTTTAGATTCGCCCATGTTATGAGGTGTTTTGTAGATATTTAATTTGGACAGCAGCCCATCCTGTGTATCTGCCACTGTTTGCTTATTAATTCTTCCATTGAGGAGAATTTAACGTTTGCTCCTGTGAACATTGATTTTATGAACATGAGTGTTGATGTATCTAGTGATGTCGTGGCTCCTGTTTCTCTAGGTACATACCAAACAGAAGGATTTCTAAGTGTTGTCATGTTTCTATTGCTATCTTCTATAGTGGTTGTACCAAATGCAAATCAAAGAAATATATGACAACGTTTCTATTAATCAATGTGGAAAAGAAAAAATCTGTGATTAAAAAGATGTAATGATAAAGGAATTGAAAGAAAAGTCTCCATCCTCAAATAATACTTAATAGTGAAGTGCATAAGGCAAAATCGTTATAGAAAACTTGTGGAAAATATAACTATGTGGGAAATTTAGGATCATCTCTTTCAAAGTCAGACAAATCTTAGCAGTCAATTTAAGTAAGGGCCTTAAGGATCAGGAGAACAGTTTGACCTGAGGAAATGGATATAAACTTTATATCTCCCCTTAAAATAATATTTATTTTATGCATAAACAGTATTTTCTAGAACTATATCATGACATCATCTTAATAAATATTAGTAAATCTCAATAAAGGAAATGAGTAGAGAATGTAGAGATTGCATGTTCAATAATAAACTGATTTAATTATGTATTTATCATTAAATAGCAAAAAAGATATAACATAATCTTAACATTTATAGACTAAGAAACTTAGTTCCAACCCAGTGATCTCTCTTGGCACAACCAAAGTATGATGATGAGCATCTTTTGTCTCCTGACATGATGTTATAAAATGTACCATGTCACTCATGAAGTGATTTGACCAAAATGTTTAATCTGAATCTAATAAAACTGTATCCCTAACTCTGAACTAATAGGAAAGAGTTAGAAACATAGTAAGAAAACACTATGTGTTAGGCCAGGTTGCTTAGAGAAGCAAAACTAATGACACCCATATATAGATAAAGTAGAGGTTTAGATTTTTTTTTAAAATTTAAATCAAGAAGGTGTTCCAGCACAGTGCAACTCCAAGTCTTTAAGTCCAATGCCAGCAAGGATCTGCTTAGGATTCACATAGACGCAGGCAATGCCCAAGAAAGGTGAAGTAGGAAGCAGAGAAAGAAAAGACTGGAGTGCAGAGTCACATGGATCCAAGGTAGATGGAGATGTGGTAGAGCACCCAACAGCTCCCAGCGAACAGCAACACACATGGGACCATATAGGGAGGGTGACACAGGGTCCTAGTGAAGTGCGAGGGAGAGAGAGAGAGAGAGAGAGAGAGGGGATTTCTAGTGTTTTGTCTTACAAGAAAGTCAAACCTCCTAAGAGACATCATCAAGCTGTGACTATCTTGACAAGTTTGACTTCACCCCTTCGCATAGACAAGTTTACATAAAATCTAAGTATCAAACACTTTAAGGGGGAGAAAAGAGACAAATATCCATCAATAGTATACATGCTGAAGTAGATAAAGTTCCTGTAAAATTTTACAAAGGAAGAAAAGGAAAGGAAATTGTTATACATGAGAAAATTCAAGTATATTTTAACTGAATCATAATTTGAAAAAAGACTAATAAATAAGTGACATTGAAGAGGAACTATTTTAAACTTTGTGAAATAATGATGTTGTATTTAAGCCAAGACATATGCTTATTTTGTAGATATACAGATAAAAATATTTAGCACTAAAATGTAATAATATTCATTTTTTTCTTTAAAGGAGAGAGGAAACAGTAACATGCTGTTTTATATTTACGCAATGGAAGAATAGTTCACTAACATTCTCCTTTTCTCAATAAAAGTTTGAAAATTTTATAATAGAAATAATAAAATAAATATAACTTTACATAACCACCGAAGTAAGAATTTAAAAGGTTATTGCTGTTAAGATTCAAAATGGAAACTATTTCATGTAAAATAATATGGGATAGAGTAGAAGTTGTAATTATAGGCAAAGATTTATTCTGAAATGCCTTCTTATTAAGAAAGAAAAGCAGAGAACCTAAGTAAGAAATAAAGCAAAACAAAAATAAGCAAACACTGTCTGTGAGTCTCTGTTGAGTCATAGTGACCCTGCAGGACTGGGTAGAACTGCCTTGTGAGTTTTCAAGATTGTCACAGTTTAGGGAGTAGAAAACCACTGACGATGTTTCAGATCACAGTCCAACACTTAACTGCTAGGCCACCAGGAACTCTAAGTAATGAAACAAACTCCCTACTGAGGAGCCACAGCTGACTCCTAAGGGGGAAAAAAAAAGAAACTGGAAAAGAACAGTATGTTTTGTTGAAAGAATCCGTGAAGTGGGAATTGTAGAGGAAGAGATAAGAAACTGATTAAATGGAGCACCATAACAAAAGCAGGATGAATAAATTCACAAGAGTTTTCTCTGAAATTTCTGAATAGACAACCAAATCGCAAGCTTGATCAAGGAAAGAAGAGGGGTAGGGGATTGACCTATAGACTCCATGAGAAAATAATATTACACCAACCCCCACCCCCACCTCCACCCCAAATCAGACTCATAGCCACTGAGTTGATGCAGACTCATAGGGACCCAAGGGGACCAGGACGAACTTTGCCTCATGGATTTCCAAGACAGTAAATCTTTATGGGAGTAGAAAGCTTTGTCTTTCTCTCTGGATAACCTGTGGTTTCCATTTGTTATCCTTACATTATCAGCCTGACTTGTAAACATGACTAAAATAAATTCTTAATATAGTTCTACATGCAAATGAATGGTAGCATATTTGAAAATGAAGATTAAAATCAGAGAAATTCCTGAAAAATATAAACTATCAAAATTATTCTAAAGGAAGTTATACATTTTAATAGATCAATTATTATATAGAAATTCATGAGGTTATAAAATATATCCTATTGCAAAACTCACCCAGACCAGGTTCCTTTGCAGCTGAATTTTAAATCATCTCTAGAAGAATGACAATGTTATTGAAACTACCTACTCCAGGTCATAATGAAGATATAAATCTTCCTTCTTTTCAGAGCCAGTAAATTTTTAATAATAAAACTTAACATGATAGCATCTAAAATAAAATTATAGAAAATCTCAATTATGAATAAAGGCCAGATCATTTTAAATAAAATGTTAGCAAAGGAACCAAGAAATATATCAAAAGAGTAATACAACATAGGCAAGGAAGTTTTAATAGAAGAATAAGAGGATGGTTGAATATTAGATTATGCACCAAGTAATCCATTACGTCAATAATCTATAGGCACAAAAATAAGATAATATCATTGATGCTGAAAAGGTATTTCATACAATCTATAAATCATCTATCATTCTACTTTTCAAGTTAAAAATAATTAATTCATACTTCTGAAAAGGGTCTTAGTGAAAAGGCTTTAGATTTATAAAGGCCTATCCTTGGTTCTGCTCTAAGAATAGGCATTAAGGCTGCACAGTTCATTTTTCACTCACCATTTTTACTTAAATTTTAATGTAATTGACTAATGAGAATTCAGGTGGTCAGTATCCAGTTATGGCTAGTGACAACACTCTGAACTGCAGAGATATAGAATATTCCATCATTACAGGAAATATTTTTAGACATCATTGCTTAGGAAGACAGGGACAGAAACAGAGCTGTGAGAAGAGAGACTATAATTTATATGACAGATATTGCAGCCTTCAAATTGTTTTGTTAGTGATAAGCTAACTGGATTCTGTTCCTCTGAATTTTGATTCAAGAAGAAATGATAGATAATGCCATAACAATAATTATCTCATGCAACTGTGGCCCACTGAGCTGGTGGTTCAAATCCAGTAGCAACTCTCCAGTAGCAAGGTTGGGCCACCTACTCCACCAGGGGGCAGTGATGTCCCCCCAAAAAACAAAACAAAACAAAACAAAACAAACAAAATAATTATCTTAAATGTAATTAATAGTTTTTAATAATAGAAAGCCCAGTTGATATTTTTATGGAAATTCTACCATGTAATAGTACTAGACAATCCCACATTTATTCAAACACCTCCATAGAACATGACCATGTTATCTCATAATTTTAATGTTGTAGTTATATTCCATTTCAGTCACTGCCATCAAGTCAATTCCAATTGAAAGCAAATTACAAAACAGAAAGAATTGGGTTTCTTAGACTATAACTATTTATAGGGGTACAAAGATTCATTTTCCACCCATTATTTTATTAGGAAATCGAATAATGTTTATAATTGATAATATTAATTTAAGAAGCTGAAGAAAAGTATCAAGACTCAGAAATACAAATACTATAGCCTACATTATAATTGTTTATAATATAATATAATACAAATATATAGTTTAACTGATCAAAACTGGCACCGGGTGAGAGAGACAATCCCAAAAGATAAACAAATGATGGCAAAAGAAATAAAACGAGCAAAAATCTATCTACTAATTGTGGCAGTCATCTAATCTGGTGTCAATTGGAGGATTAAGAGTGGAGGGGTAGAGTCTAGCCTGTTAATCTGGAGAGAGCCAATGACACCTCTGTGTGTGCGTGGCTTTCTCCTGAGGATTCTGGGAAATTCAGACATATTTCTCCCTTGAAGGTGAGAGACTCACTATGCAGTCCCTTTGAGACCTTCTACTGAGAAGAAAGAAGGCTGACTTCCTGTGATACATCCCGGAATAGAAGGCTCATGGACCTACCATGATGGAACTAGACCTCTGAAGCCAGAAGAGTCACCTTGAGACCCCTGCCAGCATGAGATGCTTACAACACCACTGGATCCAAAGGCACTTTCTTCACCTGGCTTGTGGTCACCCTGCGTTCAGCGTCATTGCCTATGTTTTGTGAGTATGAAGAAGACTTTATGGACTGGTGTCAGACATATGGGCTAATATCAGATTCATGACCTTGGACTGGGCTGGGATGTTTTCTTGATGTACAGTTGCTCTTGTATATAAAGCTCTTTCTTGTATATATAAGAGTTTCTATGGATCTGTTTCTCTAGTCTACTGAGACTAACACACTAATCTTACACCACCAAAACATTCATCTAGATAGGAAAACTTCTCATGGGCAAAACTGACAACATGTAGAAAGAACAACAACTTAAATGCTGCATAAATTTTTCTAGAATGTGGATGTGTGCTACTGTGTGTCTACATATTTGAATGTAGAAAAATATATGTGTATTTCAGAATGGTTCAGTTATTTTTATAGACACAGAAAAGTATTCATACAGAAATGCATATTGTTTCCTAAATTTACAATCTGATCCTGACATCAAAGTTTAAAATTATTGGCAATTAGAATTAGCAATCTGATAATTATGTACCATCAGTAAACAATGTTCATACAGTATGATGATAAGCATTCAAAAATGTAATGGCAGAATGTGTCCAGCCCAGTTCTTTCTAATTAGAACTGCTCCAAAGAGGTTACAATGATCATTCCAAAGCAGACCCTTAAGACTTTTTTGAGGAACCCCAGTGTATGTTTGAATGACCAAGCTTCACTTTATGGGCCCAGAACTTACCACATCTGCAAATTTGTTAATCAATTTAGTTTTAACAATTTTCTGTTAACTATTCCAAAGCTTTCAATTTAGCTATAAAAACTAAGGACTATGTTTCTTAAAAATGACCAGCCCCAATCTGAGTGTTGGACGGAGAGATTTCGTTCTCACTTTCACTTTACAGCACCATTGCTGCAGTTTCAAATTTTGTTATAATTTAATTGGTAACCATGGTACAGTACTACAAAATATGTATTTTCCTGGAAGGGCAAGGGAAGATATTCTTTTTGCAACTGCATGTCACATAAGTAACCATTTCGCTAGATTTTAAATGAGACTAAAGCAAGGTTGAGTGAGAGGTAGTAAAGAGTACTACTGGAGGGGAGTCCAAAACTTACTCTTAATTGCACAAAGTAAAAGCTTGCAAAAGTTGAAACTCGGAGACAGGATCAAATGAGAGATTAGTATCATTTGATGTAGAATTAGACAGTTCAACAGAAACATTCATAATGTAAGCATCTATTCCCCTTGAAGGCAAAAGATAACTAGTTAGGTGATTAACATCATGTCAGATACAACAAGTAGGACATGTGGGGATAATAAAATGTACTAGCAGGTGAGTCACCTAACAAAACCCCCTGAAAAAAGCAAAGGACTATAAGGCAGAGACCTTGAGTGTCCTCTTACCTCTTTTCCATAGTAACAAACAAAACCTGTCTGAGAGAGCAGCCCCCAAGGAACCACGGTTTTCTGAATTCGCTGGTCCTTCCTGGGAAGCCTTCACTGCCTTGCCCCTATCTGCTGAGGCCTACTTGCGTCTAACTCTCAGAAAACTCTCCAATACCTTCTGCTCAGCTAAAATCTCCAGCTCTGGACCATGGCTCAATTCCCCGAAGGCAAGGGAATCAGCAAAAAGAGATGATGGTGTCAAAAGGCTTTTGCATCACTTCTGGGACTTACGAAAAGTGCTAATCCAGTAAAGATGTTCAGTTGAGGGAAGGAAAATTCTCATAAGATCCACAAAGAAAAGTGCATCTTGGCTCTATTGGTCCGAAGCTTGTGGGGGAGGGGGACCTGAGATAAAGTCCCACGTCTTTATAACTGTTTCTTACTACTGCCAGTAAGTCAATGATGACTTGAAACTAGTGACCAGACATCCCACTTTTTAACAATTTAACAATGGCTTGCGACATTTTAAAATTAAAATAAATATATTACAATATTATTTTTGCATTCTATGAAAATTTTTGTTGTTCCATTGTGTTAGGGTAGATAGAGAAACAAATTCATAGACACACATATGGATATAAGGGTAAGGTTTACATAGAAGAGGAATGGAACATTGAGAAAGCATCCCAATCCAGTCCAGTTCAAAGTCATAAGTCTGATATTAGCCCATAGGTCTGATACCAGTCTATAAAGTCTCTTTCTGACTCACAAGTCACAGGCCAGTGGGTGCAGAGTCCCGACGCTGGCAGGGGTCTCCCCACGGCACCTTACTTCCAGGGTTCAGGGTCCATCAGCAGTATCCATTGGTGATAGAAACATCTCAGCACTGGCAGGGTTCTCTCTGTGGCTTCTCTGGCTTCAGAGGTCTGGTTCTATCACAGTAAGGTCAGGTGGCTTCTCCTTCAGCTCCTCCAGCTCCTCGAATGCTGCCATCTTGTCTTTTCAGTTGAGCGACTTCAAACAACTGGGAAAAATGGCCTCTCATCTCCGATGGAGTGGCTGGTGGTTCCACCACACTGACCTCACAGTTAGCCTCCTCTTTAACCACTAAGTGGCCAGAGCCTTTGGTGATTATATATTTGGGGGGGCATCACTGCCTCTGGTGGTTGTGGGTGTTACCCAGTGCTGCTCCTGAGAGCCGCCACTGGATTTGAACCACCAAGCCTGCAGGTCACAGTCCTGTACTCAACCACTTACGTCACCAGGGCTCAGCCTGGTAATATTTTTAAAAGACAGAACAACACCCTTGCACCCCCAGTGAGGGTTTGATTTCTAAAATGTGCTCGTGATAATGACTTTGCCCCAGACCCAAATAGATGAAATTATAGCAAGTCTCTTTTAAAGTAGTTACTTACATATAGAGATAACTTTAAAGTGTCCATATTATTATGGCATAAAGAACATAAGTAAACATTCAATCTAGTTAGTGACCAGGTTCTATTTTGAAAACACACAACAACAGCAACAACAACAATTGGACTAGCTATAATTCATGTTCCCTGGCACCTTTCAGAATTCGAGAAATCTTATGTATTTTGGACATGTGATCAAAAGAAACTAGTCCTCAGAGAAGGATATCATCGTGGTAAAGGGGTAGCACATGAGCAGAAAGTCTTCAGGGAGCTGGGCTGATACTGTATCTGCAACAGTGGGCTCAAGGCTCAGAAACCATTGTGAGGATGGTGCAGGACCAGGAGACAGTCCGTGTGGTGGTGCATTGGGTTTCACGACAATGAACCACAGCAGCATATATACCGTTTGATTTAATTGGCTAGCACTTTGTTGTGAAATTTAATATCAACGTGCACAAGGGATATTGATCTGTAATATGCTATGGGTACTTTCTTTGTCTGATTTCCATATCAGAGTTATGTTCACTTCATCAATTGGGGCAAGGGGTTTCTCTGATGTCAACTCTCCTCTGAATATATAATAGAATTCCCTGGGGAAGTCATTTGACCTTGGTTTTTTTTTAATGTGGGAAGTTTTTTAATGACCTTTTTTTTTTTCCTGTTGTTCTAGTTAGATTGAGGTTTTCTACAGTAGTCTGTGTTAGCCTGGGTAGACGGTATGTTTGTAAAAGTTTGTCTATTTCATTTAGGTTTCTATATTTGTTGGAGTACAGTATTTAGTAGTATTGTGTTATTTACTGCTTTTGTTTCTTTTGGTTTGGATGTGATGTCATTCTTTTCATTTATTAATCTTATCATTTGCAGCATTGCTTCATTTTCTTTTGCTAAGTTTGCCAGTGGTTTACAAATCTTGTAAAACCTTTCGAGGAACCAATTTCTTGTTGTTTTTTCTATTGTTTTTATTTTTCTAATTCATTTATTTATTTTTACTCCTATATTCATGATTTCTTTAGCCCTGGGCATTGAGGGCTTATTTTGTTGCTTTACCTCTAGTTGTTGAAGATGGTAGATATTGGGTTTGATTCTGCTTTCTTTTATTATGTTGGTACCTAGTGGCTTTAATTTTTTTTTTTTTTGAGCACTGCATTTGTTGTGTCCCCAAAGTTTCATTATGTTGAATTTTCTTTCTCCTGTCTTTCAAAAAAATTTTATTTCTCAGTTCATAAATGAACTAGGCTTTTATAAGAAATGTATGCAGGTATTTTTCCCCTTGCTCTTTCTCATGTTAATTTCTAATTTTACAGCCTTGTGGTATCAGAATATGACTTGAAATATCTCAGTGCTTTCAAACTTTTTAAGATTTTCTTTGTCCAAACATTTGGGCCATTCTAGAGACTGCTGTATGTGCAACTGGAAAAGAATATATATTGTGCTATTTGGGGGTGAAGTGCTCTCTCTCTATAGGAGATGAAATTGATTAATTGTGCTAATTACCTATGATCTGTTATTTCTTTAGAGTGGTGTACTGAAGTCCCCTACAATTATTAATTTATTGCCTTTTTATTTTTAAAATCACAGTTTTCTTAATGATTAATTATTAATTAAATGAATCACTAATAATGATAATCAACCCCCCAGAACATTTCCATTATTTACGAAGTAACAAAATTAGTGCAAATCTACTGTTATTAACAAATAGAAATCAGATTATTTGAACTGAAGGCAGAATCCACAGAGACCTAGGCACAAAGGGAAAATGTATTGTCTTTTTCTGTCTTTGATTATATTATTGTTTGTTTAATGCTTTTTAAGGGATTTTTTCATGGACTCCACATATGTTTATAAGGAATATGTCATCTTGGTTGTTCCTTTGATAACTATAGAGCTCTTCTTTGTCTCTCACGATGGGTTTTGCCTTAAAGTTTATGTTAAGAAAGCTTAATATTGCCAAGGTTGCTTTTGAAAATTTGCCATTCGCTGGCTATATTCTCCTCACCCCCACTACCCATCCTTTGATTAAAAATTCATTGTTTTTTATGTGGTTAAGGTGTATTTCCTAAAAGCAGTATAATGATGGGTCCTGTTTCTTATCTAGTCTGTTCCTCTGTCTCTTTGTTGATTGAAGTGTTTAGTGCATTTACATTCAGTGTTGTTACTGATGTTTGTGGGCTGGTTGCTGTCATTTTATTGTGTGATTTTTCTATGATTTTTTCCACCATTTTTCCTGAATTTCTGTGCTCAGTTCCCTTGGCTTATAGATTTTTCTTTCCTTCTTTGCGTATACTGCTGTTTATTTTTTAACTATTTGTAGTTTTTATTATGATAATCTTTTCCCACTTTCTTTAAGATTACATTGATATTTATTATTTTTTTCTTGATATTTAAAACAGTTTATTCTCTCCTGCTCACTGCCATCAAGCCAACTCTGACTCATAACGACCCTAACGCTAAATGCAGTTTGAATCCCCCAGACTCCACATGGAAAGGAAAAATGGGCCTTTTTAATTTTATAGAGAATTATGTCTTGGAAACTTACCACAGCAGCTTTATCCTATACTTTACATAGGATGTTGTCAGCTATTATCGATGTGATGGCAGTGTGTTCTGTTCGTTGGTTTTTGCTTTTTCGCCCTTACCAAGAGCTTGTCTTACATTCCATTTGAGTCTTTGTAGCCATACATTTCCCTCTACTTTTATTGTGCTTTTTTCGTTGAGGATTTCTATCCCTCTTTCCTTATTTTCAGTCTAGTAATTTTGTTTTCTTTTGAATAATCTCTTAAGTGGGTTGCTTCCTGGGTGATGGTGTCTTGCATGTTGATCTGAAGTTAACGTCTGTTGTTGATTCTCTGTCCAAAAGGATCCCTTTAGTAATTTTTGTAGAGATAGTTTGATTTTTAAAAATTACCTTCTCTTCTCTTTATCTGGAAATACTCTTATTTCTCCCTCATATTTGTGGACTTTTTGGATGGATATCATTATTGGTTGACAGTTTTTGTCCGTTATGTTTCATATATGTTATTCCATTTTTGCCTTGCCTGAATGGTTCGGGCTAAAAAATTATAACCTTGCTCTTGTTTTTACCTAACAGGCAATTGTCCCTTTCCCCACGAGAGACTGAGGATTCTCTCTTTGTCTGTGATATTAGTGAGTGTGCCTGGACTGTGTCTCAATGATTTTCTTCTGGGGTCTTTTTGTTTGAGGTTCTCTCTGCTTCTTGAATCGTTACTTTCTACTCTGCTTGTGCTGTTAGGGATGTTTTAGTCTAGCATTTCTTCCACTAGTTTCTTAAGATATTATTTCTTTATTTGTTGCCTCCTATCCTCAAATCCCAGAGCCATAAGCTTTTCTTCTTGAAGGTGTCCCATATCATTTTTAGTTTTTTCTCTCTGACATTTGCTCTTTTTGTTGATTGTTATTCTCATGGACTGCGATTGAGAGATTTATCTCCAAATTCCAAAGTTTGGCTTTCGATTGCTTCTATGACTTTGTCCTTGTAAAGTGTTTTCTACTCCTCTTATCTTAATAGCAAATTTCCAGAATTCCATTTTGTTTTGTGGTTGTTTTAATGTGTGCAGTTTTTCAATGACTTCCTATAGGACTCTCAATCTTTTTATCTATCCATTGCCCATCCATTCCTCCCGATTTTTGGGATCGTTTGTCCCTTCCACCTAAACATTGTTTTCTTCCATTCTTTTTGTGTTAATTCCAAAATCTTTTTTTTTTATCAAAGAATTCCTTTGGGTTAAGTTATTGGTCATTTGTGTTTACCCATCTTTCTTGTCTCTTCACATGGATGAATAACTGACTCCTATCTTGTGACATCATTCTGCAGCTCTTCGGGCTAGAAGCCTGACAACATTATGTGGAGACAATTGACAGTCAGCTAGAGCAATAGAAATCACAGTAGTAGTCAGAGAGATCACAAAACAAACAAATAGACAAAAACTAAAATTCTCCTGTTTTGACTTGCACTTTTCTCAGTTTTGGAGACTAGCTGGATGTAGTGGTCAATTTTCCTTTTATGCTCTCCTTGAACTGTGGAGAGCTGAGGTATATTTGTAGTTGGTATTGTGGAAGCCTGCACAGCCCAAATGATGGCAAACATATGGACTTGTCCTTGATGCGGGGAATACAGGCCAGGCCTACAGCTGTGGGTTCATTTTCTTTTGTTGTGCTTGCCTTAAGTGCTGTCCTTTTAAGGTCCTGTACTCGCAGGTATACGCCCCTTTCTTGTGGGGTTGCCTCAATCCCTTGGAAAATGACTTGCAGTCCTCCATCTGAATCATAGCTTCCTCTTGTTTCAGGGAAAACAGAACCATAAACTCCCTTGACTCTGAGACAGGGGAATTTGTTTCTTTCTTTTGTCCTGACATCCCCCATTCCCGCTACACACACACACACACACACACACACACACACACACACACACACACACACACACACACACAGAGTCTCGCTCCTTATTTTACTGCTTTAAACAGCTGCAGCTGAAACATTTTGCCATTAGTTTTTTCAAACATGGCTGCAATTCAGTCCTGGTACGCCTTTAAAGCAGGACAGCTGTGCTGCTATAGCAGTTTTGCTGCCCTGTGCTATCACCTGGGATCTTAAAAAATGTGATTGTTTTGTTCTCCCTTTCAGACATCTGATTTAACTGCTACGTGACAATGCGGGCATGGGTGTTTTTACAGGTTCCACGGTGGTTATATTACGTAGCAGTGGTGGAAATCACCACTCTCTTCTCAACCTCCAAGTTGACGTAAGGAGGAGCGTGGGTGGTGTCGCGGCTACGAGTTGGGCTGCGATCTGCAAGGTCAGCAGTTTGAAGCGACTGGGGAAAGAGCGGACTTTCTTCTCCCATCAAAAGTGACGGTCTCAGAAACCCACAGAGGGTCCCTCAGCGTCAGTATTGGCTTGATGGCAGGTGGACCTCTTGGGGCTCAGGGGTTTTCCAGGCTACTTACCATAGAAGTCAGCAGTTTGCAGACACCAGCTGTGCAGAAGAAGAAAGCTGTGGCCTCTGCTTCCAGAACCATGACAGCCTTGGGAACCTTGTATGGCAGTTCTGCTCAGTCCTCTAGAGAGGTGATGACTTGACACCAACTTAATGAAAACAAGTGGTTTTTTTTTTTCTATTGGAACATGTAATACCATTTCCCCAACACTGACAGCTCTCTCCAAACACACCTCTCAGTGGAATCGCTTTAGGCTGTATAAATACTTAGTATCTATCAGTTTGTTCTAAATCTTTGGAGAATTATTCAAGACTGAGCTTAAAAGAATTGAACTTTACCATTCAGTTAGCTAAGTAAGAAATAGTGGAATTGTGAATATGAAAGAACACCACTGGTCACATATCAGAACTTCAAAAACTTTATGAAGAAATGGATTTTTTGGACAAATTTTTCTAAGCTCTGTGTGTACAATATAGTTCTTAAATACTTATAATCATAAATATTGTAGTATGTTGCTCTCTGGAGTGATACCAGCAACAATTTTAATCCGGTTTTTATTAAATATGACATTGATTTACATCCTTGCCTATAACACCCATCTTGTGATTTTTCCCTACATTCAGGTTTTGAATATTTTAAAAGAGAAATAGAATGTGTTCATTTCTTTGGCTAGCTTGTTAAAGATTCTTCAGCTATTCAAATTCCTCATACTAAGAATCGTCTGCTGAATTAGCATCCTCAGCTGGGCAGTCACATACTGAGAGAACTATAGTTCTGATTGAAGTAACCACAACAACTGAACAAATGCACTCAAATGAATGGCTTAAATATTGTTTGTGGTTTGCAAATTAGATATATACAGGGAGGAAAAATGTTTCTATGCTTTCCTTCTGCAATTATACTCAGTTTGTTAAACTATTTCCCATAAATAAAAGGATTGGGACTCTCAAACCTGGTTTCTGATTTTGCCAGATAAATTTGCAAATAACCTTGATTCGGGAGCACATAATTCCAAATCAAAGCTATTTAGAGTGTAATTTGGCAGACTGCAATCCAAAATCAGGGCTATTTAAAATCTCATCATCAAAAAACGTGGGGAACCAATCAAAATAAGTTCTCTTTTTCTTTCTGGAAACTTTTCTTTTAATTAAGAACATACACACATTATGGTTAAGTCACAAAACATACATATACCCACATGTATGTTTAAATCACAAAAAAATACATATTACTTAAAACATCTGGAAGGTCCTGGCAAAAACAGATGGTGCACCTGAGGAATTTGGGAAGAGTTTAGTCAGGATGCTTTGCTACAAATATGTGGGCAATTTATGGAAACATTGCAGTATCAAGAATTCCTGGACCTGACTGGGCAAGTTGAAGTGGCAATTGAACAGAATCTGGGGAAGTAGACGAGTGTGCACTGAGGGTCACCAACAACTATTACCTTTGGTGTAAGAATATTCTGAAAGCACACATCCCTAGGGGAAGGAAGTCAGGAAAGTGAGAAGCCAGCCTAACCCTCTACTTTCCCTTGGCCTGACTTCTTGTTTATGTTCCCTAAATTCAAAAGGAACCCAGAGGTGAAGTAAAGGGGCAAGTGGAAGATACCCACAGAGTATATTCATTTTCCCACACAGACACCATCCTTATATTTGATCTAGGTACAGAATGCAGGTCCCCAACACAGGGCACACAGTCTCATCTGCTAATATAACTCCATGAGGAAATATTAATACAAATATAAGCCCACTGCAATCTAACACTTCAGCTACAATTAGGAATTTAGTTTCAGGGGACATGTTTGAACAGCTGACCCTGTGATTAGCACTCTAATACATAGTCCACTACACAGCCAGAACTTCCTGAAGGTAGAATAAAAAAGGAAGGAGTAAACAAGTAGTTACCACAAAACAGAGATGCCACAACTCTGAGTTATGTCACAGGTTCTAAATTTGTAACTATAGCCGTTTTCTTTGCATACCTATTCTCCAGTTTCTTTGCCCCCCAGTGGAGTTCATCTAAGCGGGATTCTTTGTCTAGTAGTATAACCTAAAAATTAATTCACTGATCTATGTTGTCCTGGGTATTGTTTCTGTTTTGGATGGCTGCAGCCCCTTAGTTACCCCTAATTTTCTGTTTCAAGTATTTTTCTCCATAACTTTAC
Organism: Nesogale talazaci; assembly: GCA_004026705.1. Classification (NCBI taxonomy): domain Eukaryota; kingdom Metazoa; phylum Chordata; class Mammalia; order Afrosoricida; family Tenrecidae; genus Nesogale; species Nesogale talazaci. The sequence goes on from PVJH01018928.1 coordinate 32,051, forward strand.
TGTGGAATCACAACACATCAGGTCAATAATACTTGATAATATAATTTTATGTTGTTTTTGGTTGGTGACAGGAAGAATCCAAAATGAGCAAAGGAGAGTCACTGCTTCCAAATTATGAAATTATGATTATGTCCCCTAATGAAAGCACCTCTGATCTTAGATATAAGATCTCAAAACCAAAAGACCTTGGGATGGAAACAAACATTTCAAGAAGTTTTATATGTGAACAGGATCACATGTATCTCTAACTTCAGTTTTTGAAGCTGACTATTGGCTAGATTACTGAATACATTGGTTTGTAAATATACAGAAGTTCATAAGTCAGTACCCAACCTATCAGGAAACTGCTCCAGAGATAGTCTCGTTATAGCCTTCACTGGATTCTGTTCTTATGGTGAGATTTTACATCTCTCATATAGAGCAGAGATAAAAACAGTGAATCATATTGCCATGAGTCCGTCACCATGAATGTCGCTCTTTGGACAGGAGGACACTTGTGGGTGGTAGCATGATGATGTATTTTGTAACCAGGATATAAGTTTATGAACAGTGACATTTGCATACATCAAAAAATAAACCAAACAACTTCAAGGTGGGGATTCCAATTCATTGTTATCTTATAGGCCAGAGTGGAACAGCTTCATAGAGTATCCAAGGCCATCCATAAAGAAGCGTAGTGTCACCTCTGTCTATAATGGAGAGGCTCCTGGGCTCTAGTCAAGGCCCACTGATTATCATCCAAGCCCTCACATGCCATAAGGTGAATTGACTACCGTGCAGATGCTACCATGCAGGGCTAGTAAAACCAGAGTCCAAAGCTACTGTTGTTTGCGGGTAATTGGATAAAGAATGTAAGCATTGCTATTATGTGCTCATCCCTCGGTACCTTGTCTGCTATTTGTCCCACAGTGACTGATACTTTTCTTAAAGATGGTTTCAATATTGATGGAACGTAACTAGCAATTGATTTTTTTTAATGAATAGGCCCACCCTGAGCGTTGGGCTAAGCAGCTTCCTTTTAGTCTCATTTTGTAACATGCAACGCTTCAGTTCAAATAGTGAATCACAGCTTTCTCAGTATCAGCCCTTTAGATCTTAAGGAAGGCTTGGTATGATGCTACAAACATCTATTTTACCTGAAAGGCAAATGAGGGCATTGTTTTAGCAAGTTTACAGCATATAAGTAATTGTTTAAAGGTAAATGCTAAGTCAGATTAAAACAAGGTACTACCAGATGGGTCAGGTTATTGAAAGTAAGTCTATAATCAACCCTTATTTTCAAAAAAATAAAAGCTTGTAAAATTTTAAAGTGGGAGGCAGAAATAAAAGACAGTTTAAAGGGGATTTCTTGTGGCAAATTTGACACTGCATTAGATTACCAGCAGTTGTTATGGATTTAGACAGTTCAACAGAAACAGTCTTAATCCCAGTATCTATCTCCTTAAATTGTAAAAAGTAACTAGGTATATAATTAACCTAATTTCAGATTAAAATATATAGCAAGTAGCTCACATGGAGATAATGACATTGTACTTGCAGGTGAGTCATCAAACAGAAAAGAGGTTGATCAATTGGTGAATAAGGAAGGTGTGAAAATTCTAGGTTCAGCCTCTTTACAGGTATGGCCACTAACTCTCGGGAACTTGGTTTTCTTTTGGTGAGAAAGATGTTCCTCAGATTTCATTCCTGGCAATGTTAAAGCATTTTAGACTTTTTTACTCATACAATAAGGCAAACATTACCTGCAAAACTAGGGCAGAAGATGTCAAGTATTATAATAACAGTTGACAACTGTGTAATAGAGCCAACCTTGGAAGTATCTAGACAGATATTTAATATAATTTAATATTAAAAGATATAACAGCACATGTGGCGATAATTAAATTATATCCCAGGTAAGTCACACATTAGAGAAGCTGGTCAATGGTTGATTCAGGAGGGTGCATAAATTCAAGGTTCAGTCATCTAGCTGATTTGGCCACTAAGACAGGAAATTGATCTTTAGATGAGAGATGTACCTAAGATTTTATGTTCAATAATTTTTCAGCATTTCAGAATTTTTTCACTTATATACTAAGACAAATATAACTCACAAGACTAAGGCAGAAGATAAGAATTATAATAACAAGTGGCAAATGTATGATGGAAGCAAACTGAAAGTCACTAGGTAACCTTAGAAGTGATAGAAATCTATCGAGTCCCATGGCTTTAAAGGAGTTTGAAATATTCTTGTTTCTGCCTGCAGTAGGTAGTTCAGCTTTAAAAATAAACTGACGTGTTTCAGCGCCCCTAATCTATAAAGGAGCAGGTTTAATGACAAACACGCAAAATTCTATCACATTCTTAATTCTATTAATGTAATTCTATTACATTCTATCATTCTTAGGGGAAGAACACTCCCCTTTCTCTCAAAACTTTTCAGAGAGGTAAAAGGTTGCTGAATTTGTCCCCCAAACTTGCAATATCTTCTTGATGTCTGTGGGCGGATTTATAAACTGTTGGGGGTGGGGGAGTTATAAATGTACTTCTTGATATCGTTTTTTCTTGTAGGGCTCTTAGGATATAGAGAAGTAGGTTTATTTTAGTCTCTTATAACTTCTAAAATGCCATCTGGTTCTCTTAAGAGATTTGGATAATGGTCACTCATTTGCATTATACTGCTGACTACTGCTTTTAGGTCACCTTCCTCCCCCGCCCCCGCCTTGTTTACTACAAAGAGTATTCATTTTCTTTTTTTTAAACTTTTTTTTTTTTTTTGTGGGCATCACTGCCTCTGGTGGTCTGGTGGTCGGGGGCGCTACCCAGTGCCGCTCCTGAGAGCCGCCGCTGGATTTGAACCACCAAGCCCGCAGGCCACAGTCCTGCACTCAAACACTTACACCACCGGGGCTCAGCCCCTTGAGTATTCGTTTTCCTTTAGGATCTCAGGATGAATTCTACCCCACTTTTTAGGAATACACCCTGGAGGTGTGAGTGGAGATATGAATGTTTGAAAAAGAAGAGATTATGGCAGAGACCTTGAGTAACCCCCAACTTTTCTTGCACATTAAATCAATAAGAGTAAGAACAAAACCCTTTATTAGAGAGTGTCTCCCCTCCAAGATGAGGATTCCAGAGTTAACTGATCTTTAGGAGGCAATACCTGGTGAGGTGTTTTCATCTCTCCCACATGGGGAATCACTCAATACCTCTTCCTCACAAGTGCTAAAACATTAACTGCTGCTTTTCTCCTCAATTCCCAGAAGGCTCAGGACGTGCAGAGAGGGCAGAGTCAAAAGACCTCTTTCTAGCTTCTGGGATTCCCAAAAAGAGAAAATGCAGTAATAGTGATCATTGGAGGGAAAATTCCCTTAAGATCCATAAAATAAAAGTACACAATGGCTCTACTTGAACCAAAGTGCAGTGGGTCCCAGTGGCCTGATATCTTTTAGAATAGCTTCCTGCTACTCCCACCATGTCAATTCTACTGGCAGCAACACCACAAGACAAAGCAGACCTGCAGTTGCTCATGGGGATATGAAGCCTCATCTTTCTCCCATGGAATCGCTGGTTGGTGCCAGCCTCCCAGTTAGCTTCTCAGAGCATAACTCATTCAACCACCAGGGCTCCTGACACGAAATAGACACCTCAAATAGTTAAATTTTTTTAAATGCCACGGTATAATGACTTTCCTTTAGACCTGAATAGGTTACATTATCGCAAGTCCTTTTGTGAGTAGTTGCTTGCATTCAGTGATACCCTTAAATCGCCCACATTATTCCCACACAAAGAACTTCAGAAAACACTTAGTCTATTTAGTAGCTAGGATCTGTTTTTGACAATTTGTATTAGCAGTAATTTATTTTCCCTGACACCTTCTGGGATCCTAAAAATCTTGATTTTGCTGATGGGTTGCAAGTTCATAATATTAGTCCTTTTTATAAATTCATTCTTGTAGGAAATGTTTCATTAAATATCTTAGCAGGTCTACAACACAGAAGTTTATCTGTTAATGTGAATAAAGTTAGGTCATAGTAAGAAAAACATATATACATAAACATATACATACTGTATGTTATATTATATACTATAATGTTATTATATGTATTGCTAGATATTTTATAAGATTTTTTCTTATATGCATATGAAGATCTCAGCAGGAAATTCACAAACTAATGTCCATCTGAGCAAGTGTAACTAATAGTCAGAAGGACTATCAAACCAAAAGGAAATTATACAAAACTTAAAAGTTTCAGATATAGCATCAAACTAAAATTATTAAACCTATTGATCCTCAGTTGCATAACAGAGAAATTATTGGAGTGATCTACTCTCAATACTTTCTGTTTACTTCTACTGACCAATATGCTTAGTATTACATGATGATTAACATTTACTAGAATTGGTTTTTATTAAACTACTCATGATTTAGGGTTTGGGGTTTTGAAGACGAAACTCACTGTCATTGAGTTGACTCTGAACCCTTTTAAAAATTTTTTTAGTTTATATTTTTTGACTCTGAACTCTTAATGAAACAAATCCCTATGCACTTTATCTAATTATCATACAGAAGTAAAACATATTTTAATGATAATTTGTTTTAGAAAGCTTTATTATACCAATGAAAATAGTGTAGTCTTTAGAACGACCATCCTATTTAAAACACATAAAAACCATGTGTTAACACATGAAGGTGGAAAATTCTTTTACTCTGGGGAGATTGCATTGTGCCTTGCTGGTGGCCGAAATCTGGTATAGGCAATCCACATGTTCCACTCTAGTGTTCATCATTTTGTGTACAGGTTCGCCATCTGGGGTAAACCACTGGAGTTAAGTCCACGTTATTTTTTTTTTAAAGAAAATGCCTGCTTCTCCCTACACCTTAGGAAATCGTTAAGTAGATCAATTTCAAAATACTCAAGTCCAATGTTCTTTTCATTTCAGACTCAACATTCTCAATTAAGGGCAAAGGAATAGTGTAGCAATTACATGATCCCATATCAACTTGAGGATATTAAGAATGGAGGCTAGCCTATCAATCAGATCACAGCTTGATGATGCCTTCATGTGTGCATGGCCTTCTCATGAGGATTCTGGGAATGTCCTCACTTTCTCCCCGGAGGTGGGCCACACAGGTTGTTTGTTTCAGCATCCTGCTTTTGAGTCAGTAGAGAGTTGGAGGAGCCACGAGGAGGAGACCCACACCAGCACTCAGATGCTTTTACCAGCATGGAATCCAAAAGACTTTCCACCCACTGGCCTGTGATCTTCCTGCAGTGGGCATTATTTCGTGTGCTCTTTGAGTCTGAAGAGGAATTTATGGACTAGTATCAGACTTTTGGGCTACTATCAGACTTGTGGACTTCATCTGTAATGGACTGGGATGTTTTCTTAATATACAATTAATATTTGATGAAAAATTCTCTCTTCCACATATATGATTGTTATTGACTTTGTTTCTCTGGTCAACCTTACCTCACACAAATAGTAAAACTTTTCAACTAAAGCATAGCTCAAGAAAACAACTGAAACAGAGAAACAAGGTCAAGATGGGGAAACACTAAAGGTCAGACTTACACTCACAGAAAATATGTCTGTCCTAACCAGACCTTACAGAGAATGGCTAGGGGAAGGTTTCAAATCCTATACAATAAACAGGTAAAACCCCGAGCCAAAAGAGAGATAAAAGTTATATTTGGCTTGACTCTTATGGCAGAGGCTGAGGGGAGGCAGAATTAAATTGGATACTGGCAGCCATTCCTCTTCTTTCCTGAATGACTCCACTTTGATCCTTGGTAAAAAAAAAATAGTATTCTCCTGGCTCTGTTCACCAGAAATGTTACTGGAGTTTAGGATCTTTCCTTTCTAAAATAAAGATTTACTTGAAGAAACACAGAAGGGGTTCCACAAAGAGAACTTCATTACGAGACACAAAGGAGGAAGAGACTCCTTCTCAACGAACATGGTCAGTCTCACGATTTTATTAGTCTGTCCTGTAATTGCAAACCTGTAAGCATTTATAAGGAAGAGAATCATCGGAATTCCTCGAGCAGCAGAGAAACTTTCTCTAGAGGTAGATATTTCTTGGACAGTCTGTCCCAAACTTCGCCGTGGCTTCAATGCCCTGTCTCAGTTAGGATGATTGCCTTCAAGAGTCCAAGGTTTGTGAGATTATAATAATATTTCTCCCAAGTTGTCTCCCCCAAAGATATGCCAAACATTGGAGGCTGTTTGCCAGCACTTAATGGGAGGTCAAATGCTGAGAGATTTTCTCCCTGAAGGCTCCAACCATCCAGATACCATTGTCTCCCACAATAGATAGAGCTCACTCCCTGCTATTAGGACAATGGACTACTTCTCCTGAAAACTTTGGCTAAATCAAGTCTCCCGATCAAGGGCAACCAAGGTTAGGCCACCATCATGAATCTGGGATCCACCCATCTCTTCTCATCTCTACCCCCATTTCCTCCCCTTCCTATTGAGTGCACACTCCTAGAACCCCTAGATCTTCCCCCTGCCATTACTGTATTATTACCTATAGCACAACCCCTGCCTATGATCTATGTCTTAATCTGTAATTAGGGGACTTGCATACCATCCAAAAGAGATATAAGCCTTGGTTAGCAGCAAAGATTCTCTCATCCTCCTGTTTTCTCCACTTGAACCACTAAGCAGGGCTGAGGTAAGCATGCTACCATGAAATGTGTTTAACTCCGTTATTTCAATCTCTCTTCTCTCTCTCATATTTTCTATGACTTTACTATAATCTTTATTTATTATCGCTGTACAACTGCACCTACCAGACCCATAATGATGTGTTAAGGGAAGATTCACCTCACAAAGGGGAAAATATTGATGCATTTTTTTCTAAGCACAAAAATATACATGTTTTTCTGGAAGATGTTTATAAACGTTGAAAACTCCCTGAACATTGCATTGAGAAATTCCTATTTTTTTTATCAAGAAAATGAACCTGTTCATTCCTGAGATTGCAAAGTCTGCATTTTCCACACTACCTTCATAGGGAAATTTGACCACACCCACTCTACATTCTTGATCTTCTTTCTTTTAACTTCATTTTGTTTTCAAACTTCAATGAGTATTTAAAAGGGACACAATTTGAGTAACTTGAGGATGATAAACCTGTCAATCTGACATGGCTTGAAAAATACAAAATTCTGAGCTGAGCCCCAGTGGCGTAGTGGTTGTGCGCGGGACTGCGGCCCACTGGGATGGAGGTTCCATTCCAACAGTGGGGCTGGGCCTCCTATCCCACCACCAGAGAGCAATGTGCCCAAAAAACAAAAAAAGAAAAATACAAAGTTCTGGCTAAGCCCCAGTGGCGTAAGTGGTTGAGTGCAGGACTGAAGTTCGCAGGCTTGGTGGTTCAAATCCAGCGGCAGATCTCAGGAGCAGCGCTGGGTAGCTCCCACGACCACCAGAGGGCAGTGATGCAACCCCCCCAAAAAATTAAAAAAAAGAAAGAAAAATACAAAATTCTTCAGGGAAATAGAATGGTGGAAACACCATCTTCAGGAGTGTGTAGACATATATAGAGGAGAGGTTGAGGAATAATGCCTTCACATTTTTTTATATTTTTAAGAAAGATTTTGCTGTTTAAGAATCCTTTTTAACTTACTTTTTGAAAATTATAATATGGTCACAGACCATTTTGGGTAGAAGTATTACATCTTCATAATGCTAACTCTTCCTATATACGAGCATGGTATATTCATCTATTTGAGTGGATATATTTTGACTTCTTTTAGTAGTATTTTCATGTATTCTTTGACTAGGTCTCTTATGTCTCTGATTAGATTTATTCCTAATTATTTTTTTGTTTAGGTGTCTGTTGTAAAGGGTATTATTTTCCTGAATTATTATTCAGAGTTCTCTTTATTAATGCATTCTTAAAGAATCAGATTAATTTCTGTACATTCGTCTTGTATCTTGGCAATTTGCCAAATCCTCTTGTTAGTTCTAGTAATTTCCTTATTTGAGTTCTTAGGACTGTGTATGTACATGATTATATTATTTACAAATAGAGAACACTTCTCTTTTTTTTTTTTCGTAAATTTGAATGTTTCCTTTATCTTATTTGCCATATGGCTAGGATTTCCAGCACAGTATAGAAAATGAATGGTGACAAAAAGTATCCTTGTTTTGTTCCTGTTTGCAAGGACAATATTTTTGGTCTCTACATATTGAGAATAAAATTGACCAGTGATTTTGTTATTGTGCTTTTAATCATGATAAATATTCCTTTTATAACTATTGTGCTAAGTGTTTTTTATTTTAATAAATAAATTTATTGGGTGCTCACACAACTCTTATCACAATCCATAAATTCACCCATTGTGCCAAGCACATTTGTACATTTGTTGCCATCATAATTTTCAAAACATTTTCTTTCTACTTGAGCCCTTGGTATCAATCAGCCCCTCATATTTCCCTTTCCATCCTGCTCTCCCTTCCCTTATATATCCTTGATAATTGATAAATCATTATTTTTTTTTATATCTTACACTGTCCAATGTCTCCCTTCACCCACTTCCCCTTTGTCGATACCTCAGGAAAGAGGTTATATTTAGATCCCTATAATCAGTTCCCCCTTTCTACCCCACCTTCTCTCTAACCTCCCAGTATTGCCACTCCCACCACTGGTCCTGAAGTAATCATGGATCCTGGATTCACGATGTTTCAGGCTCCTATCTGTACCAGTGTACATCCTATGGTCTAGGCAGATTTGTAAGGCAGAATTGGGATCATCATAGTGGGAAGGAGGAAGCATTTAAGAACTAGAGGAAAGTTATATACTTCATCTTTGCTATACTTTATCCTAATTCTTTTGTTATCTCCCTGTGACCCCTCTGTAAGGCAAAGTCCATTAACCACAGATGGGCTTTGAGTCCCCAACCTTACTCCCCCTCATTTACAATAATAAAATTTTTAGTTCCCTGATTATTGATCCTGATCCCTTCGAGACCTCGTGGCACAGAGGTTGGTGTACTGCTTCCATGTGGGCTTTGTTGCTTCTGAGCTAGATGGCTGCTTTTACCTTCAAGCCTTTAACATCCCAGGTGCTATATCTTTCGATAGGCAGGCATCATCAGCTTTCTTCACCACATTTGCTTATACATCGTTTGTCTTCAGTGATCTCAATACAAAGGTGCGCACACAATAATATGATTTTTTGTTCTTTGCTGACTGATTCCTGATCCCTTTGACAACTTGTGGTCACACAGACTGGTGTGTTTTTTCCATGTGGGCTTTTTATCACTTATTTATTGACTTTTCTGGTTCGATATTTCGGTTTCCTAGAGCTATATCTTCTTTTGGTGCTTATATCTGGTTTATTTTGCCATATTATATTGTTGTGTGTCTCTATCTCGGGTTGCTGTCTGCCATTGTTGGCAGATAATGTGCTATTGATTCCCTGTAATATTTCTTGTAAGGCTGTGATTTTTGCAACCTTTCTGAATATCTGCTCAACTGTGAATGTCCACATTTTACCATCTTCTTTCAGGAACAGTTTTAGTTGGAACTTTTTGGGGGGAGGATAAGGGGCAGAATTTTATATATGTCACTTGTGTCAATTTGGGACTTAAGAGGATTAAGAGTGAAGGTGAAATCTAGTCTGTTAATTGAGTCATAGTGAAAGAGAACTCTTTGTGGGCAAGACATTCTCGTGAGAATTCCGGGAAATAGGTACTTCCTCTGGAGGTCGGAGACACCTTTCTCTCTCTCTCTTTCTCTGCTCACTCCCTGGGGCACACTGCAGTTGACAATTCACACTAGTGCCTGGAGCTGCAAAAGTCACATGGACCTACCTTGACGCAACCCGATTTCTGAAACCAGAGAAACCACGTAGAGATCCTTGAAAGTACTGAGATGCTTACCACGCCACTTGATCCAAAGACATTCTCCCCACTGGCCTTTGTTCTTCCTATGTTTGGCATCATTGCTTGTGTTTTGTGAGTCTGAAGAGGACTTCGTGGATCGGCATTCGTGGATTGGCAGCAGACATATCGGCTGGTATCAGACTTAGGGGCTTGGACTGAACTGGGTTGGGATGCTTTCTTAAAGCACACATACTCTTTATATGAAAGTCTCTCTTATACGTGATTGAGTTCTTAAGGATTTGCTTCTCTAGTCTACGCAGACAAACATCCCATTTGATTGCTTTTTAGACTGCATGGTTGCTGACAAGAAACCAGAGCTTAGTCTGGTTTCACTGTGTGTTTTTGTGGTTGTTGTTCACCCTTTTCCTGTCATCAGTACTTCATATATTATATAGATATATAAATATTCCTTTGAAACACTCATTTCCAGGATTTTCATCTATATGTTTCACTTCGTTTCTCAAGGTAGTGATTTCACAATTCTTCAGACCAGATTTTTGATAGCTTGCTTAGTCCAGTATCTTGGGTCCTACCTATGGCCTTTAAACTTATGAATTTTATATAAACTTTTGAAGGCCTATCCACTTCTGTGATACTTAAGTTTTTGCACCAACATGGCACCAATTAGAACATACGGTTAGCCTGTCAATCAGGTTGCAGCTGAATGATCTCCTTTGGAGGTATGACAGAGATAAATAGTTCTCGGGAGACTGCCGCCTACCCCTCTCTCCCCTCTGCCTTTACCTTCATACTGCTTAGGCATGTTGGGACCTCCCAGAGCCTTGTCATGTGACCATCACCATCAATGTACATGAATCTACACCCACTGGCTTATGACCTTTCTGCGTTATGCATCATTGTATGTGTTTGTGTGAGTCTGAAGAGGGACTTGTGGATTAGTGTAGGACTTAGAGACTTGATCTGGACTGGACTGGGATGTTTGTTTGATATGTAATTATTTCTTCATATAATGCTTTCTCTTACACATATGTGAGTGCCACTGGATTTCTCTAGTCCACCTGTCCTAACTGAAATTCTGAAAGCCCATATACTAACTTTCTAGGACCAAAGAATTCTGTGCTCTTACATTTACAGCAGGGGAAAACTGCAGTGAATGGGCAAGATGGAGACTGGATGGATTCAGGCTTCTAAATGAATTTTTTGCTACTCTTGAACAATGATCATGTGCATTATCATGATAAAATATATTTAATGAATCAGCTATTCTGGAATTTTGGTCACCAGTACAATTTCCAATTTTCAAAATAATTCCCATGGTTATCCTGTGTCTTTTGAGAAAATCTGTCCAAATTACCACTCTGAGATCCCATAAAAGCAATCACCATTGTCTTTATTTTTTTCTGGGGGGGGGGGGGCACATCACTGTCCTCTGGTGGTCGTGGGAGCTATCCAGCACTGCTCCTGAGAACCGCCACTGGATTTGAACCACCAAGCCCACAGGCCGTAGTCCCGCCACCAAGGTCTTTTGAATTAATTTCTCTGTCTTGAGTTTAACTGGCCCCAGAGAGCCCCTAGGAAGTCCCTGTTTTGTAGGCATAAGCAGTGGATTAAGTATTGAACTGCTAATTAAAAAATCAGCAGTTGTAACCTCCAGGTACTCCACATGATAAAGATAAGGCACTCTATTTCTGTAAATATTTATAGTGCTCTGGAACAATTCTGCTTTGTTAATAGGTTTACGGTGAGACAGAATCTACTAGATGGCTGTTGGGTTTTTTCAAAGCCCTCTTCCTGTGTCTAAGGCAAATGTGTTACTGAGAGAATGTGTCTGCAGTTGTCTACTGATAGCAGAGGCAAGTATAAATACATGTTGTTTGAAAGGAACTTGTACACATATGAACTGCAATTCTACCAGGGGTTCTCAAACTACAGCCCTCAGACCACATGCTACCCACCGACGACACCTACCCAGCCCATCAGGTGTTCTTGCCGCAGCTGCTGTTCTCCTTATCAGTAGACTCACCCCAGGACCACAGTGAATTTGTTCATAGTTTTTTTTTTTTAAACTATAGTCCGGCCCTCCAACAGTCTGAGAGACAGACTGTTTAAAATCTTTGAGGACCCCTGAATACTGTCTAAGTTACCTCAATTTGTTTGTGTCTAAGGAGCTTGGGTAGTACATAGGTGAA